>ML320490.1:33991-62382 GCA_005239505.1 Nicotiana paniculata
ACACACACAATCCCTACACAAGCAAACTCCCAGCACTTCCTGAATTGTGGTATTTCCACTTCTCACGGGATGCCTCTTGGCAGTGTCGGTTCCTCTCTGGATCTCTGAATAGTTCTGATGATTTTGTTCCGCAGTCTTTCATAATTTTTTAGGATACATGTTTTATTCTCAAACTGATTTGACAAGTTGAGGCTGATATCAGTTCTGTTCATTGTTCCCCCTCATTTTCTATCAGGCTGCCATTGAAAAGTTGCATGTACCAGATGAGATGGAAGATGAGCTATAATCTATCTGAATGAACTGGAAAAAGAGAAGATGAGGCTGTAAATTATCCAGCTCGAAATATCAACTCCTTGAAGTTTCGGTATGCTTGTGCTTTTCGAGAAAAGGCTCCACGAGTTGCAGAGAAAACACACTTCCCGTGAAAATTCTTTGCAGTTCCGAATGGATCTCATGGATTGTTTGTCTCGCACTCAGAGAGGACGCTGTGTAACAATATCAAGTTGTAAGTTGAGTACTTCCTGTGAGAATAGCTGTAGCATGTGCCAAAAGAGGCTTCTGTCGAACGCACGTTTTTTCATCAATCTTCAGAAAATTACGTCGGAAATTCAACATAGAGCAGAAAAGTGGTGCGATGCGGCCTTCTTTCTTGGTCTGCGAAAGAAAAGGACAAAGAAAAAGAAATTGACAAATGAATCAATCATTTGAGTAAGATGCGAGGGTAGTGGTTTTCACCCTTGCGATACTAATATCCATTTTGAAAGTTAATTGGTTAAGTGCAAATGTTACATTATCACGTGATTCCAGAAAGACTTTTTTCAAGTTAGGCGTCCTGCAGAATAACACCTGTAATACCATCAGATAGAATAACACAGATAAAACCACGTCTAATCTTAAAGAGGAGTCTACTACTTATTTCTTTTAAAGCTAATATACCATTAGGCAGTGTGCCGAGTGGCTTTTTATTATTAATAATAAAACCTCAAAAGGAATAAGTACGAGTAAAGGGGGGCTATGCCTTACCTTACTAACCCTAATGAGGTCAAGTACCTCTACTCCTGCACGTAGAAAATAAGGGCTAGAGACAATCAAATAAGCTATGATCATTTGAGAGTTTATAACATATTTTATGATGATATTACGAATGATAACACTAATAAAATGATAAAATACAATAAGAAAGTTTGAGCCAGTCTCATCTTGTTGTGTGAAGTCTTCTACAATCTGAAGCCCTTTAACGATTGCCAAATTCTTCTTGTTTTCTCTTCAACTATACTGAATATCAATTGGAAATTCAACATTTATATGATCTTGATAGAGAAACCTTTTGTAACTCTCACAGGGAGAGTTCTTCCAGTAATAATGCTATCCCAGCTTTTCTTTCTTCAATGTGCCTTCTTCTTCTTTCCACCATGCATGGGAGAGAGGTCTCCCTCCCTATAGACTCTCTCCATACCTGCTGCAATAGCTTCATAATCATCCATATCAATAGCCACTCCTAGTTCTCCATTTTCTATTGCATTAGCTATTTCTTGACCAACAATTTCACCTGGTTCATGTCTCTTTGCAACCAATCCAATAGGCCTAATTTCGGAGGCTTGGAATTGAGTTGTCTTCTTGAATTTGTTCCCAATAAATTGCAGCCCTTGTGCCTTTGTCATTGCACCAATAGAGAGTGAGCTTTTGAGTCTCCAAAGCATCCAAAAGAGCCCTTTATTGAGCTGAAATTATGGCCTTACTGGAAGGCACAAAAGTAGGTGCTTGAGGACTTAACATGCTCCTATCCGGAGAAATAACTCACTCTTCTTCATCAACCAAATCAGCCCGCCTAAGAGCACTTGTATTGCCTATTCTCTCCTTACAACTAACCAAATGTCACCCTATTTTCTCATAGGTCACCCTATTTTCTCATAAACCAAAGTATTCAATATAACCAAAGGTGACTTGATCTATGGAGTAGAATTCACTAACATACCTGTCTGGGTTTCTTTAATTCTTTTTTCAACTTTCGGATTAGAAAATTACAGAACTGGACAAGCTACATTATGCTCTTGACTAGTCGAGGGTGTAGCAAAGGCATTTGTGGAATCTTTTGCTGCCTTCAAACGAGCACCTGGACTACTATCTTCAACTAGTTGAAGCTGATTTTGTGGTATTTTGTTACTTGGAGACCCTTTTTTGCTTTGTACCATAGTCCATTTCCCTCCTAGCACTCACTTTGTGTCTCCAGTAACTTTAGAAGAACCTCCACCCTTGGATTTTCCAATCAGCTGCCTCTCAAAAACCTTCTGCCAACATCTGATTCATTCTTCTCTGCTACAGCTTCAAGATGAGTATCTTGTGCACCTGTTGCACCTGGTGTAGTAGTAGATTCCTCACGTTTTGTACCTGCACCATTCTTTGCAGCTTCAATGTGCTTCATCAGTTCTCCAGCCTGCTCAAGAACCACACCTAACCCTTTTAAAACCTATGTAACAACTGTAGCAGTAGGATCAACTGTAGGAATATTATTAGTAGAGTTTTCAACCACTTGTTTAGAATGTCCAGCTTCCTCATTCACATCCAAAGCTGCTACCAGTTCTTTATTCGAATTTGTGGCACCAACAATATCAGGTACCAAAGTAATCTGCCCAGTTTGTCGATGAGCTACTGCATCCTGAACAAAATTAGTCGACCTAGGATTAGGTTTCCCAAGTTCTTTAACATCCACCTGTTGCTGCACCTCGACTGCTTTGATAAGTGTATTAGCTCGATCACCAATCACATCCAAAGTAGTATTAATTTGTAGAGCTGAGCTCACGTCCTTGTACAATCTCGCCAAAGCTGTAGTAGCAGGGACATCACATTTATAGGTTTCATAAGATTTTGCCCAGCCTCCAAATTTTTCTGTTGATCCCCATTCATCTACACTTCTTTTTCACCAGTTTTTTGAGAATCAAATATAGAAATAACATTATCCATTGCGACTGAACGTGAATTATTCTGATAAGTTCTTTGAGAAGAGGGTGTATCACTGTCAATGATCGATGCCGCCTGCTGTGGAACCATATGCATCCATTAAAGATGCAGCATTCCGACAAAAGGGACGTTAGTACATATCAAATAGTACTAGTATGTAAAGCTAAATACCCTCTCATGGAATAGAGTAACAATATAAAAGAAGAGAGACAAGAAATGAATGGGAGCCCCAAATAATATTAAAAGTGCCATGTTAAGAGCAAGATAAATGTTCAAGTAAGTATCAATATTTTAGGTTGGGAGATCCTTAGTACCGATACAACACCATGTATATGACATGGAGTCCGATCTACGCCGGACCGGCTAAGCCCTCTCACCCAAAAGTATGAGGATTGACATAGAAACACAACACCTCATGCCCGCGACATGGCGTCCGATCTCCGCCCGATCTGCTAAGCCATTTCACCACAATGTTGTGTGGTTCGGCATGGTCCTTGCTAGATATCAACTCATCCCAATCAAGGGGAAGAATCTCAACACAGTATAACGGGAACTGTCCTTCAATCAATCCTTACACCGGCACGTGTAACTTTAGGCTTGGGCATTTGTGACCCAGCCTTCCTCCGTGACCTAACGATACTCCCAAAAACATTTATCATATAAAAGATTTACAATGCTTTTCATAGACTTTTTCAATCTCTTTCACTTTATTGGCATCCTTGGCCATACACGTAAGTAATTGTTTTTGGCACGATGGCCGCATTTCAATTATTTCATAACCTCATTCTTTCACTTTCAAGGATCATCATAGGTCATCAACATAGAGAACATTTAAAAATTGCGACTTTAAATACATGAGTGATATGTGTCTTAAACACATTGTATCTTCTTCCCAAAATAGAGTATAATGATTTGCAATTGAAACATGAATTAAGAATCATAAGCATTGGATACATTAAGTTCGTGGAATTAGATTCTACAAGGGGAGTTTAACCAACATACCTCGAGTAATCTCTCCTTAGAATTACTACAACGTTTCAAGACTCCTAGCGATTTCAATCTATAGAGGCACAACAAAATTGATCCATAGTTAGGAAGGTGTCCAGCTCATTTAGGAAATGCATCAAACACTAGGGGTGCAAATTCGTCTATAAGGTCCTATGGTGGTGATTATTCACCTCACAACCAATCCCCATATCAATAGGTCACCCGTATTTTCTCAACAACCTCCCTACCACCTTCATTGGCACATGCTGCACAATTGACCAACTCCTAATTTCAAGAACCATATCTACCCACTACCTATATTCAACCCAATTTCAAAATTTAGAGCTAGGGATAAAACCATACCTGTTTAGTAGAATATTTTGCAAGCTTTCCTTGTTGAATTTCTAAGGCTTGAGAAAGAAATTGAAGTGGAAGATGTTGGAGCTCCTCCTTCTCTCTCTGGTTCTTCCCCTCCCTTTTAAAACATCAAATTTTTTCTCCCAAATGACCTTTTTATGTCTTTCATTAGAATTGGGTGGGGTTATCAAATACACAAAATGGACCCTCAGAACTAGATCTGCGATCGCAGATGCGACTGCGAAACATGGACCGCGAAATGGCCTTCAAAACCTAGGTTGGCCTGGTCCAGTCTGCGACAGATCTACGGTCTGTAGATCACTTATGGGGCGCAAAATAGACCACTCAACCCCCCTTCGGAATTCCTCATGCCGATTCTGCGATGGAAGTGTGCCAGCAGAATAGTTGTGCGGCCGCATAATTGACCGCAAAATGACCTTCAAAATTGAGCCTCTCCTGTTCAACGCAGCGATTCTGTTGCCAGCGGAGCAGTTATGTGGTCGAATGATGGACCGCATAAACGCCATGTTCTGCAATAATTTCCACCAACTCCACAATTCTTTCCACTACCCAAAAAGTCCGTATAATCTTCTAACACATTTGTCTACTTCAACACCAAAAAACCTTAATGCAATGGTAAAATTTTACGGGACCTTAAATCCTCCCCCGCTTAGGATCATTCGTCCTCAAATGAGGAATAAAGGCTATTTGGATACCCAACATGATTTATATCCTCTCTCACACCCCAAGGGGTCCAAATTTGGCTAACTCCATAAGTTTCCAGAAATTTCGGTAGATTTTCCTCTATAATTGGGCCTATCCACCTGTCAGAGAGCCCTAGAAACTAGTCCTAACAACATATCCATAACACAACAATGTATTAACATCAACCATAACGTCATAGGCATTATATAACCAAAAAGGGCCTTTGAGCATAAACTGTATAAGATTGGTCATAACTCATAAAAAAGTAAACCCCTAACATTCTTTTAAAGCACAACAATATGGTTACACAAACAAGTGAGGGTATTTATTTTTCGTCTCTTCCTCGGCCTCCCAGGTGGCCTCTTCAACTTGTTGGTTTCGCCATAGCACTTTCGGAGTTGTCTATCAATAATGGAAATCAGAATCTTCTCATAAGTCAATTCTTCATTAACCTCAATAGTCTCTACCAGAACAATGAGCGACGGGTCTCCAACTACCTTCTTCAACACGGACACATGAAACACCAGGTGTACTAAGGACATCTTTTGAGGTAACTCCAGCTTATAGGTCACTTGTCTAATCCTCTACAAGATTCTGTATGGTCCGATATACCTTGGACTCAGTTTTCCTTTCTTCCCAAAGCGCATTATACCCTTCATAGGGAAAACCTTCAAGAATACCCAATCATCCTCTTTGAACTCCAAATCCCTGCGATACACATCCGAATAGGACTTCTGGAGACTCTGAGCAGTTTTCAACCGTTCCTTAATGATCTTAACCTTCTCCATAGCCTGATGCACGAGGTCTGGCACTATAAATTCTACTTCCCCAACGTCGAACCAGCCAATGAGAGATCTACATCTCCTACCATATAAAGCTTAGAACGATTCCATTTAGATGCTGGCATGGTAGATGTTGTTATAATCAAATTCTATCAATGGAAAATGATCATCGCAGCTACCCTTGAAGTCAAGAACACAAGCACACAACATATCCTTAAAGTGTCTAAATAATCCGCTCTGCTTGCCCATCGGTCAGTGGATGGAAAGATGTACTAAGATTCACCTGAGTACCTAATCCTTGGTGAAATTTCTTCAAAAAATTCGCTATGAACTATGCCCCTTGATATGAGATGATAGAAACTGGAGTGCTATGCAACCTGACTATTTACTTGATATAAAACTGAGCATATTGTTCTTCTATGTCGGTAGGCTTAACAGGTAAGAAGTATGCTGATTTCATGAGTCTGTCCACAATCAGCCAAATCAAATCAAACTTATGAGGCGTGCGCGATAGACGATAGACCTCCATATTGATCATATTCTGTGCCAAGCCCTCTGGCTTCTGGTGCTCAGCCTTCACTTGTTGAACTTTTGGACATCTAGCCACAAAATTTGCTACATTCCTCTTCATTTCATTCCACCAGTAAACTTCCTTAAGATCATGGTACATTTTTGTAGAGACTGGGTGCACAAAATACCCAGCACTGTGAGCATCAACCATGATTCTTTCCCAGAGACCATCTATATTCGAAACACATAATCGCCCTTGGTAACTTAGCGTACCATCATTCGTGAAAAGAGAAAAAGTCATGGTTTTGTGTTTGTGAATCCCCTTCATCAGTTGTAGAAATAACAAATCATTATATTGTTTTTCCTTGACTTCCACTACAAGTGATGATTCAAACCTATTTTGCATAATCACCCCACCTTCATTAGAGTCTGTAAGATGAACTCCCAAACTAGACAACCGGTAAACGTCCTTGGCCAATGGCCTTTGATAGCCTCCAAGTGAGTTAAACTACCCATGAATTTCTGGCTAAGAGCATCCGCAACAATACTAGCCTTCCCAGGATGATATAAAATGTCGATGTCGTAGTCCTTGACTAACTCAAGCCATCGTCTCTGCCTTAGATTCAATTCCTTCAGCTTGAAAATATATTGAAGGCTCTTGTGGTCCCCAGAATGGACATCGAAATGGCCTTCAAAACCTAGGTTGGCCTGGTCCGGTTGTCACGCCCCGACCTCAGGGAGCGCGACCGATGCTCAACCGAGATATTACGGTCAAGCAAGTCTACTTGATGCTTTCTACCTGACTTTACCCATGAATAAAGAGAAGATGTATTCCATTAACTAGACAATGAGAGGATTACCTAAACATTACCATTAGTAACTTCATTTTACAATTTCCCAAAATACATTACACATTCGTAGGTTTAGAAGTAGAACCATGTGATCCATATACAAAATTTCTAGTTTGACTTAACCATAACAACATACAACCACACTATGTCTAAGTGCCTCTAGTTAATTCAAGGAGTGATATGATAGTTCCGGTAACAAGGCCTCAGCTATACCTCAACACACTATGTATATGAAGCAAAACACACAAGACCCCGATATGAAATAGGGCTTACCAAGTCCTTTGAGAAGAGGGTGTATTGCTATCACTGATCAATGCCGCTTGCTGTGGAGAAACCTGCATCCATTAAAGATGCAATGCCCCAGAAAAAAGGGACGTAAGTAGATGTGGAACTGTACTAGTATGTAGAGCAGACAAAACCATGTACAAAAGGTAAGGTATCTCAAAGAAAGGTAAATGAGACACATAAAAAAGCTACAAAACAAATTATATGATCACACACAAGTGATCCATATGATCCATGATATGGGATACAACCAATATAATATAAATGTACACTACGTACCAACCTAGCCAACAAAAATGTCACCTATTTTTTCTGCCGACTATGCGTCTCACTAGACCGTCCGTAGGGTTCATCTATAATATACAACTATGCATTTCATATACCATCCATAGGATCATTTATAAAACATACCTATGCATTTCATAGACCGTCCATATCATCTATACAATACACCTATTTGTTTCATAGTCCGTCCATATGATTCATCTATAATATATACCTATGCGTTACATAGACCGTCCATATGATCATCTATACAACATACCTATGCGTTTCATTGACCGTCCATAGGATCATCTATACAATACACCTATGCGTTTCATAGACCGTCCATAGGATCACCTATATAATACACCTATACGTTTTATACACCGTCCATAGGATCACCTATACAATACACCTATGTGTTTCATAGACTGTCCATAGGATCACCTATACAATACACCTATGCATTTCATAGACCGTCCATAGGATCATCTATACATCATTATGCACATGACCATATATAAAATTAAAGCGACATGACTAAAATTACTTTTAAGGTCATAAGTTCTCGGATCATTGGAGTACTTCATGGTCATGCCCATGATGGAAAAACACAGCTTATTACATTAACACATGTATGGTTAATCAATGAGTAGATTTCAATGGCACATGGACCCAATTCCTTTTCTTTACGGTTCCTCATCATTTAGCGTATGACATCTATATTTCATGCCATTATGTACTCATTTTTCATATTAATCTCATTAGCTAAGTTCATGATTTTTGGGGACTTAACATCAAAGTCGTTTGCGTTTATTATTTTAGAAGCATACATACTATGATTGAAACCATCGGAACATACAATGCCTCATAATTCTCATTTTGCCAAGCGGTCACGTTTCTTGTTCATACTATCATTTCCTTTTACTTTCCATGGGTTACCATAGAACATTAAGAACACTTAGGACATTTAGGAACACCATAACTCCTATCAATGGGAGCGTAATAGCTTATAACGCATCAGAAACATTTACAAGGAAACTATACCCATTTCATTTGAAACATAAATTGGAATCATAGACATTCATTAAATCAACCTCATTTGAAGTATCTCTGTAGGAGTGATTAGGGATAGAAATTGAAACAAGACTTGAGCATATCGGCACATGATAAATCATTTGTTCAAGACAATCTAACATGATAAGATTTGGTACTTCGAGCAGCCGTACTTTGAGTTCACAGTGAGATCATGGAATCCGATTCTATGGAGGGAGTTTAGCCAACATAACTTTCTTGAGCTTTCCTTAGGTTACTACTACGCCCCAACACTTTTAGCAATATAAATCCGGGTAGATGATGGTCTAGTGAGTGATTCCCTTGAATCTTCAAGTTGGGGAAAGTATTGATGATCAAAGAACTTGGGGATCCCTCCTCCTCTCTCTAGAGAATTCCCCTATTTCAATAGGCATTTAACGCAGCCAAAATAACCCCAAAGTCATTTTTATAAGAAATGGGGTCGGGTTATAAAAATAGAAAAATGGACTCTTCGAACTCAACTCTGCATTCGTAGAGTGGACTGCATAACAGATATGCGGCCCGTAAAATGGACCACAAAAATTATCCCAAAAATTGGGTTGGCCTGGACAAGTGTGCGACAGGTCTACGGTCAACAAACCAGTTATGCGGCCGCAAAATGGACCATAGAATCACCCTTCGAAATTGTTCATGCCAAATCTGCAACGGAAGAGCGGATTGCAAAACAGATATGCGATCTCATAATGGACCGCAAAAGCGACCTTCAAGATTTCAACTATTTTTCTACTCAACTCCGCGATGGTTATGCAGCCCGCAGAATTGTTCGGCGGACACGAACTTGATCGCAAAATTGCCTTCTTCTGCAAATATTTCCACCAACTCTTCAGTGCATTATTCAACCCAAAATGTCCGTACCGCGGTTCGCTTTTCGTACAAATTAGTGTACCTCAATACCACAAAACCTTAAATTTCTTGGGAAAATTTTACGGGGCCTTACACTGGTCTGCGATAGATTCGCGGTCCGCAAATCACTTATGCGGCCGCGAAATGGACCGCAAAACTTCCCTCCTTATGCGACCATGAAAATTCTTCATGCCGATTATGCAATGGAAGTGCGGCCCGCAAAATGATTATGCGGCCACATAATTGACCGTAAAATGACCTTCAAAATTGATCCTCTCCTGTTCAACTTTGCGATTCTGGCCAGCGGAGGAGTTCTGCGGTCGCAAAATGGCCGCAAAAATGCCATGTTCTGCAATAATTTTTACTAACTCTGTAATGATTTGCACTATCCAAAAGGTGAGCACGGATATTTTCTACAACCTCCCAACACATTTGCCTACTTCGGCACCATAAAACCTTAAATTCCGTGGCAAAATTTTAGGCCTTACATCCTCGTTCTTTCATGCATAGGTAAATCACCACGTTGTTATGTGTTTCTATGATTTCACCTCTATGCTATCATCATCCTAAATTCAACACTTTCCACTATCTATTTTGAATTAACTGGAACCTAAAGCTTAAACATCTACTATAAATAGGAGCTTTCAATGCTCTCACCTGACAAGACCTAACAAAGACGAATAAACCTAGATTAGGCATAGTCATCACACTATTTTCTCATCTGATATGCCCTTATTTAGGACCATAATACTCTATAAAAACTTCACTATATATAGGTTGAGTAACTTCTGTTGACCTCTATGTTTGTGCTTGTTCCGTAATGCTTATGAATCCCTACATGTATTTCATTTGAGAAAGCTTCATGCTTCTACTACTATATTCTTCATCGGCTTTGTCAAAAAATGAGATTGAATACTGCATGCCTTAATAACCTAACGATTTAAGTGATATAAAGTTTGAAATGGGAAGTTTACTGTTGTCATTCATAGGTTCAAGTAAACTCATTAATACTTGATTGTCTTGTTAAAATGAACACTGCTCCATATCTGGTTGATATCCTTGTCTATATGATTTAATCATGAATCTGGAAGTAACCTGATGAACTAAGGATCATGCTATTAAGTTTGAACTAGATCAAAACTGGTCCTCCTACCTATGTTAATGCCTCTGCTGGTGTTTTTACCCTTAGGAAGTCTGAATAAGGCTGTCAGTATAGTTGCTTAGTATCGTGAGATCTCAACCATGTATATGTTTATCTCTGATTGTTCTAAAGGTCATTAAAATGACTATTGAGGTACTGTAAACCTACTCAAGGATCCCTAAAATGTGGATTCCTCAGTATAACTAATGAGATTAATGTGCATGTCTTCCTTATCACTTGGATCGCTTAACATAGAGAACTAGAATTGGTTTGCTGATAAATCCCATTACTTCTATTGTTTTTACATCTGTGTGATAGTCTCCTTAAGTTTCATGCCCTGACCTCAGGGAGCACGACCGTCGCTTGACTGAGATACCCCAACCAAGCAAGCCTATTCAAGCCTATTCTTAATTAAAAAATAAGAAGTACACATGAACAACACCTGTTCATTACCATTAGTTACTTCATTTATAAATCTCAAAATACATTACACATTCATAGTTTGAAGTGGAACATGTGATACAATACAACATTACTAGTTTGACTTTTCCAACACCAATATACCACCCACACTATGTATAAGGAGTCTCTAACGAATACATAAGAGTACAATGATGGTGCTGGAAACAAGACCCCGGCTATACCTCAAAACATTATACATAAGGCACAAAAGATACATGACCCCGAAATGAAGTGGGGCTCACCAAGTCAGTTGGGAAGAGGGTGTACCACTATCACTGATCGATGCCGCCTGCTGTAGAACCACCTGCATCCATTAAAGATGCAACAACCCTGACAAAAAGAACGTTAGTACATATAGAATAGTACTAGTATGTAAGACTAAACACCCTCTCAATAGAACGAGTAACAGTACAATGAGAATGAACATGGAATCAATGGGAGCCTCAAACAATATAACAATGTCAAGTTAAGAGAAAGATAAATTTCAATATTTTTAAGTTGGAAGGTCTTTAGTAACGATACACCACCGTATTTTTAGTAGGGAGTCCGATCTTTGCCCGATCGTCTAAGCCGTCTCATCAGAGACATCCAATCATAACACCACCATGTGCGCAAGTCGTCCGATCTTAGCTTGATCGGCTAAGCCGTCTCACCACAATGTCGTGTGGGTCGACATCACATTCTGCTAGCAATCATCTCATCCCAATTAAGGGAAATAATTTCATCTCATCAATCTCATCCCAATTATGGGGAATAATCTCATCACATCAATACGGGGATTTACCCCTCAATCACTCCTACACCGGCACGTGTCGTTTCGGGGTTAGGTTAATTCTGCCTACCCTTCCTTGGTGACTAAACGATACTCCAAAATCATTTATTATAAAAAAATAATTAAATACCATTTCATAATATTTCACACATCTTTTCATTTTGTTGGCACTAGTAGCCACAAGTGTAATTTCGTTCTTGGCACGTCGGCCGTATTTCATATTACATACTCCCTCCTTTCCTTTTCAAACATCATTATAGACTATCAACAATAAGGGCATTTATAATCACGACTTTAAGTTCATATATGGGCAACAAGAGTCTTAAGTACATTGAGTTTTCTTTCACAATTTTGCATAATAACTTGCAATTGAAACATGATTGAAATCATAATATTTTGACACATTGGTCAGATTTGAATACATTCCCGAAGGAGAACATAATATGATAGAAGCATTTGGCACATATTTTTAGTATATATATTTCAACACAAACTTATTCAGAATAGTCAAATTTATAAGGAATAACTCGAAACATGAGAAATAAGAGCTTGGCCCTTCATACTTGAAACATATGAGAACACCGAGGGATTCAATTCTAGAAGAGAAGTTTAGCCAACATTCACTGCTTTGAGCTTTCCTTAAATTACTTCAATGTTTGCGAAAATCCTAGCAACTTCAATCTATTTAGAGACATAACAAAATTGAACCATAATTAGGAAGAAGTTCATGGGTTCAACTCATTTGAGCATTTCATCAAACACTATGTGTGCAAATTTGACTACAAGATTCTTCTACAAGATTTCCTTCACCCCACAACCAATTCAATACCAAGAGTTTACCCATATTAGCTCAATGACCTTCTCACCATCCTCATTGGTACATGCATGCCTAAATAACAACTCTCATACACAAGAATCACACTCCCCATTACCCAACTTCTGCCCAAACTCGAAATTGGAGACTAGGGTGTGAAATCTTACCTCTTAGATGAAGACCTTATGAGCTTTCCTTGTTTAATTTTAAAGCTTGAGAAATGATTGATGAACAAGGTACTTGGGTATTCCTCCTCTCACTCTAGAGCACTCTCCTTTCTCTAAAATAACAGCTTGAACCAGCCCAAATGACTACCAAAGTCATTTTATAAAAATGGGACCGGGTAAAATTTTCCCAAACTTAAGCCAACAAAACTGGGTCTGCGGTCACCTACCAGATTGCAAAACGAGTATGCATCCCGCAAAGGGGACCACAAAAATGGTCCCAGAACTAGGCTTGTCCTGGTCAAGTCTACAGCCGTTATGCGGCCCATAAAACAGTTATGCAATCGCATAATGCACCGCGAAATTCCTTCCGCAAATATTCATGCTAAAAATGCAAGGCATTGTGCGGACCGGGAAATGATTATGTGGCCGCATAATCGACCTCAAAATTCTCTTCAAAGTTTGGCTTGGTCCCTGTTGCATTCTGCGGCGGATCTGCGGTCCGTAAAGTGATTTTGCGGCCGCATATTGGACCGTAAAAATACCATGTTCTGCAAAATTTTTCTTCCAACTCCCCAATGAACTGTACAACCCAAAAATTCTGTTACAATCCTAAAACACATTAGCCTACCTCGACACCATGAAACCCCGGGTTCTAGGTGAAACTTTACGGGGCCTTACATTAAGTGTTCGGATGCATGAACGATCATTGATATTACTTGTAGTAGCTTGCCTCCTTGTATCTGGATTTTGATCCCAAAGTAATGGTGTAATTCTTAACTATTCACATCTCTACACTCTAATGATGATGTCCTATATAGTCCTCTTTAGTAATTCTCTGTGTCTGAACCTTTATGTCCACTGCTGCTCTCCTGTTAATCTGAAGTGAACGCCTTGTTTGTGTATAAACCTAAGAGGAAGAGTAAGTGTGAATGGTTAAGGGTATTTGGAGTGGAACCTGGTTTGTGGTTAAGGCGCCCTTTCCGGACATAAGCACTGCTCGGGGTGTATGAGACCCTTGTGAACTCTAAAGTGCCAGGGATCCAAAGGGTATTTTGCCCATGAATAAGGTTTTGCTCTAAGCCTCTAATCATTGACTCTTATTAATCATTTTTGGATTAATACAAATGAAATTAGTTACATTGTATCTTTAATCCTGTTATGATTTTATTTTTGTTGGGCTTCATATTGATTTTACTAATTGTCTTTTTTTCTTTTCTTTCGCGTGCATGTTTGAATTGGGCCTCCCACTAATTGTCTTTTATTTATTTCATGTGCATGTTTGAATTAGGCCTGCCGTGTTCATTGGAACTCAGGACCAAACTCCAATCTAGGACGCCTTTGTTGAATGAAGTCTGTCGCTGCTTGTAGATCTGCTGGGTCTGGTCCATTGGCCCAACATCAAGAGTCCAACCTTTTCCCTTTATCTCATTTTAAATAATAGCTACTCTTACGTGTTTATTATGTGAATATGTCTTGTTTGAAACTAACACTGTTATTACATTTTATTTGGATACTTTTGATTGTGTTAGGAACATAGGCAAACCAAGGCCCATAAGTAAACAAAAGAGAATCCAAGTTTAAAATCATATCCACTATAACACTTCGATGCTTTGATCACTGACTTTCTTAATAAAATAAAAGACTTCATTTTATTATTGCTAACCGGTTTTTTAAAGCTCTTGAGTTTGAACAGATTTGAAAAGCGAAACGACCTCTCTTTGGAAAAGTCAGAATTGAAAAGATGTTTACTAGGCTGATTTTCAAGAAACAAAACCAACACGGCTGATAATTGAAAACTAATAAACTTCAATGAGATTCAAAAGCATAACTTTGATTGAAACTAATTTTTCAAAAGGTATACCTATGAAATATTTTCTAGTGATCTTTTATCTCACAAAGTTACATGAACAACCACCCTTTTAAGAGATAAAACATCTAAAATTTCTTTCAATAACATAGAAGTACTTCATAAGTTTTTCTCAACTTTCATGTGAACATTTCAAAAGGTCCTTCATAAGTTATAACCTTATAAAACCTTTAATTCCTTTTTACAAAATACATATACAATTTTCTTTCGAAATAGTAGACTTTAAGCAAGACTTAGAATATGGAACGGACTTTAAGTACATAATTAAGCAGAATATAGACCTTTACTTCACTGAACCTAGCCTAAGTTTAAAGGAGCTACCTCAGGTAGATTTTAAGGGATGCCTACCCCTTTCCCCTTAGAATAACTAGAACCCTTACCCAAATCTTACCGACTAGTAGACCATTGGGATAATAATCTATTGAACACATAGGTATCGTAATATACCTAACATATTAGGTGGAGACTCTCTTTTATCAACATCAGAAGAACCACTAGTTAAATCTTATTTTGACCTATGCAAATAGGGTGCAACACGCGTCACCTCAAAAATAAGTATCAAATCGGCTCTATGGCCCAAGATCAGTCATCAACCAGCTCAAATTTCAATGTGCCAACATCATAAAAAACATAATTTAGTATACCACACAAAATAAACTGATATACTACAATTCAACTCAAACTCATGTCATGCACTAGGATACTAACAAAATGTGAGATAACATATAAAAATTGCACAAAGATAGAGATATAATATCATGAGTGAATAGTATGACTACGACTAATGCAAATAGCTCAAAATAGCAAAAATAGCTTTATCATGTCTCCAACACATAAGCAAATAGCCTAGACATGATACGTAGCATGAATAGTAACTCACGTAGTCATGCAAATAGAGAAACCATGATATCAAAGAATCATGATAACAAAACAAGGCATATAATAACCTAAGATTTACCGGATCATGAATAACCATGGTGCACGCATATACGTCACCCTCAACATATAACAAATTTCATAAACAAAGGAGAAATTAACCTCAAACCAATCTTAGGCAAGATACTTACCTCATCCGGGCTAGTCTTCAACTTCTAATCGCATCAAAACCTTGATCTAGCCCTCCAGTCGCACAAATCCAAGCCAAACATCATCCAAATAAATCAATAATGACATAGGAAATGATCCCAATCCATAAAGCTTCGATCTTTGAAGAAATTGTCAAAAGTCAATAAAAGTTGACCCCGACCCGCGTGCCCAAGTGGAACCAATACCAAAATCCGCTGACCCATAACCTACCAATTCCAAATATGTAATTAGTTCCCAAAATCGAGTCCAAATCGGCACTCAAATCCCCAAAATACGCTCTCTTAAAGTGTCGGCAAAACCCCCAAAATTTTCTTCAAAATTCCAGGTTCTAAGTGTATAAATTCATGGGGAAACAATAAAGAGAATCCAAGTAGAATTTATCCCACTCTTCAAGACAAGAAAAATTCCGCAAAAATCTCCCAAATCCTAGCTCTAGAACTCCAAATATTTTGAAATACCAAATGGACGAATTTTGGAATTTTTGTTGCAGTGATTTTCGCTTTTGCTGCCCAAAATCCACTTCTGCGAGGTCCTAAGGGCCTAGGAATTGCTTCTGCGACCCAAAATCCGCTTTTATGGTATTGCTTCAGTGGTGCACCAGCACTAGCAATCATCCCCAACACTAAAAACGGCATGACTCTATCATACTACATCAGAATTTGATGATTCTTATTGATATGGTTCTGAAATCACGATACAGATTTAATATTTCAATCAAACACAATTTGGAGCTTATTTTTTTAATGTGGTACCATTTATGCTTGAAGAAAAGACGTCGAAACATCAAATACGAGTGCAACACAACCCAAACCCATCCGAAAATTATCAGAATCTAACCAAAACTTGCGGATAAATCCAAAATTATCATACGAACCTGTTGAAACTTTCAAATCATGAATCCGTGCTCGTTAAGTTCACTATTTGACCGTGGTCAACTCAAATTCTTCAACTTAGCTAGTATGCAACTCAAGTGTCCAAATCACTTTTAAATATTCTGGATCATCACCAAAGTTACACACAAGTTCGAATCAACTAAATAAACCTATACAAGGTCTGAAAATCCCAAATAGGAGTTTGATAACACCAAAGTCAACACCTAGTCAAACCTATGAACTCTCTAATTCGTCAAATTTCCAACTTTTTATAAATAAGGACAATACATTCTTGGAATATCTAAATTCAAATACGAACATTTTCCCAAGTCCAAATCACCATACAAACCCATCGAAAATATCAAATCCCGATTCTAATGTTGTTACTCAAAAGTCAAACCTTGGTAAACTCTTCCAACTTAAAGCTTCTGAATTGAGAATCATTGTTCCAAATCAACTCTCAACCTCTATAAAATCAAAACCAACTACACAAACAATTCATAAAACCAACTATACAAACAAGTCATAATACATAATGTGAAGCTACTTGTATACGGCTAAAATCGGAGAGCCCGATTTTACGGTCATTACGACGCTCAGAAGGCTCGAAGGTTCGAGTTTTGGCATCAAGGGGGCTTATCGAAGACCCTCAACCTCGAGGCAGTGCAAGTCGAAGATCGACATGGGAAGTCAGGAAATTCCCAAGAGGCACGTGGTTAAAGCTGACAAAATACACAAAATAGTACAAGCCCGTACCGTGGCATTAAATGGCTGTACCAGCCATCTCTCTTTGCATTAATTACACATGTACTATGTTGGGATTCCCCCTCATATATAATGGGGACCCTTGTCACTTTGTAACACACATGATACTCAATACACAAGACTAAGAACATTCTCTGCCCTCTAACTCAAACATTCTTTACAATTGTCTCATTGATTTATTGTCTTTCATTTCATTGTTCATTAATTGTTCTACATTCATTGCTCATTATTTATCATAAAGGGGCCATACTAGAGGCCTTCAACACTGTCAAATCATTCTCGACTGCCCATTATCGAGCCCCTGAGCTCAACCTTGAGATACGTTCAGACCGACCTCGAGACCCTGTCTTTTCGTTGCTCAATTTGTATAATCTTGTTATCCTTTGATTTTATTTCGTTTTCTCACCTCTCACTTAGCATCTATTTCCTAAACAACCGGTATTAGAACAGATCACGTATTTTTAGAATCACAAAATCAAATATAATTGTAATTACCATTTCAAGGTAAACAGTTTGGCACCCACCGTGGGGCTAAAAATAATAGTGATTGTTTTAGTGTTAGTTTTCTAAAAATACAAGTTATTATTTACACTTTTTCTTGTCCAAGAATATTTAATTTCAAGTAAGAAGATGTCTAACTCAGTGAATGCACATGAAAACAACGGCCCTGGGGATCATGGAGAGAACGACGCAGCTACTTCAGGTACCGGTGTACCACCACAAAACCCTGAAGGGGCACCAGTGCAAATCCCCATCGATGAAGGCTCGCACATCGCTCAACATGTCGATATAAGCTCTCATACAGACGGAAGCGTGCACGAGGGTGAACAACGTAAAACACATAGAGCCCCTGCTCAAAGGGAAATAGAGGTTAGCCTTCACGTTATTTTTGAGATGTTGCAAGCACAATAAGTGGCTATTGCTCAGCTGCAAAGCCATAAAAAAACTCCAAGAATGGTGTCACCGGAAATGGCTCCTCGAGGTGAACAGGCATCGGAGAGGTCGAGCAACAACGGGTCAGCAGCCGACCCCGCTATTATGAAGATGATTGAGGACCTCACAAAGAGGATTGAGTCAGGAAAAAAGAAGATAGAAGCCAACGACAAAAAGGTGGAAACCTATAACTCGAGGGTCGATCAGATCCTGGGCGCACCGCCAATTCTTAAAGGGTGTAGATTCAAAGAAGTTCGTGCAAAATCCATTCCTATCGAGTGCGGCTCCGAATCCTATCCCGAAGAAGTTCAGAATGCACGATCTTTCAAAAAACAACGGAACCTCGAACCCGAATGAGCACATCACTACCTACACTTTTGCTATGAAGGGGAACGACTTAAGAGATGACGAGATTAAATCAGTTATGTTGAAGAAATTTGGAGAAGCACTATCCAAAGGGGCCATAATGTGGTATCATAACCTACCCCCGAACTCGATAGATTCATTTGCCATGATGGCGGACTCCTTTGTAAAGGCACATGCTGGTGCCATCAAGGTCGCTACAAGGAAATCTAATGTCTTCAAAATCAAACAAAGAGAGAACGAGATGCTGAGGGAGTTCGTATCCCGCTTCCAACTGGAGCGAATGGAATTACCACCGGTCTCCGACGACTGGGCGGTGAAAGCCTTCACTCAGGGCTTGAATGAGCGAAGTTTGATAGCTTCAAAGCAGTTGAAGCAGAACTTAATCGAGTACCCCGTCGTGGTTTGGGAAGATGTACACAACATGTATCAATGAAAGATCAGGGTCGAGGACAACCAATTGGAAGCCCCCTCGGGCTCGGTATATCCTAGTAGAGTCTTAGCAAAGGAATCAAGGCTTCCAGAGAGAGAGAGAGAGCCAAGGCTAACCAAAGAAAGGTATCAACCATACATAGAGAGTCAGAGAAATATCCCAAGGCACAACGTACCTCGAAGTGATCAAAGGATGGACCGAGGCCAAAATCCTCGGGGACTCATATATAAAGCAAGGTTCGACAGGCACGCATGGCCGATAGAAGCACCCCGTCTATCTGAGTACAATTTCAACATTGATGTTTCAGATATAGTATCGGTCATAGGTAAAATCAAAGACACCTGGTGTCCAAGACCCGTACTATCAGGTCCTTCTCAAAGGAACCCCAACCTAATATGCGAATTTCACGGTACACACGGCCATAAGACCGAGGACTGCAGACAACTCCGAGAAGAGGTGGCCCGACTGATTAGCAAAGGGAACCTTCGAGAATTCCTTAGTGACCGAGCCAAAAACCAATTTCGTGAAAGAGAGGCAAACAGGAAAAATGAAATAGAAGAACCACAACACGCCATTCACATGATTATTGGAGGAGTCGACGTCCCCCAGGGACCCATTTTCAAGCGAACAAAAGTATCCGTCACCAGAGAAAAATGAACTCGGAGCTACATGCCTGAAGATTCTCTTTCATTCAGCGAAGAGGACATCGAGACCTTGTTTCAACCTCATAATGATGCACTGGTAATTTCTTTTCTTTTGAATAAATTTCAAATTAAACGTGCGCTTGTGGATCCAGGTAGCTCGGCCAACATAATTCGGTCGAGGGTGGTAGAGAAATTCGGTTTGCTCGATCAGATTGTGCCCGCCTCCCGTTTCCTCAACAGATTCAACATGGCGAGCGAAACAACAAAAGGGGAAATCACCCTCCCAGTCAGTGTGGCCGGTACAACTCAAAACACCAAGTTTCGTGTCATCGAAGGTGACATGAGGTACAACACATTGCTAGGAAGGCCATGGATTCACAGTATGAGGGCGGTATTGTCAACCCTTCATCAAATGATGAAGTTCCCCACGAAGGGTGGAATAAAAATAGTATACAGGGAGAAACACACGGCAAAAGAAATGTTCGCAGTGCACGATGTGGCGCCGACGCCGACACCTTCTACATCGAAGGAGCCAAAAAACAAGCAAGTAGCCGAGTAATCAATCACAAACTGCTTCCTCGACGAATGATTAAAAGACCGTGCCGTGTCCTTGGAATGAGTAACTAAAACATATCGAGTCTTGAACTCCACCATAGTTAAGGTACAACCCTCTCCCTCTTTCCTTCACATTTTACGCTAACCTATGTGCAGAGGTTCGAATGAAAAGAGTCGGAGAACCCTCCAGCTCGAATGCCTTAGGTTTTAAAGCATGTGTTGCACTCTTTTTCCCTCATGTCAGATTTTATCCCAAATGGGTTTAACCGAGAGCTTTTTAATGAGGCAACACCCATATGCTACCTGAGGAGAACTCACCAAGTATTCAAGGCTTCTCTTTGGTCAACCTCAAATACTGGGGGCCATCCCCCTGGGAGATCACTAAAATATTCCAAAGAGGGTCTCGACAGGAGAATGATGTACTTGACCAAACGGTCGAATGAATCGTGTCCACATAGAAAAATCGAACCCTCGATGGTAAAAACATGTATACTTTACCAATTAATCGGAGAAGAATCTTTTATCATCAAAATACTTCGCGCGTCAGAAAAGTTTGATATTTTTACAAGAAGCGGCCCCAGGGCCCAAAATTAACCGACCCCTCGAGAATTGTCCTCGATAGTCGCCCCATCGAGTCACCAAAAACTCCAAACCATTAGACCTTAGGGCCGGCAACTTCGACCTCGTAAGCCCTCTATAAGGCACCAATGTAAGCCCTCCACAAGGAAACATCAAAGCCATAAGACCTCAGGGCCGACAACTTCAAATTCGTAAGCCCTCCACGAGGCAGTATCAACAGTATAAGCCCTACATGAGGCATAACCTCGACTCGGGGACTGTCCACGACAGTTACCTCATCGAGTTACCAAAAGATTCGAACTCATACGCCCTCCACGAGGCAACATCAACAACATAAGCCTTCCATGAGGTAATATCGACTCTGGCTCAGAGACTGTCCTCGACAGTCGACTCATAGCCATAAGACCTCAGGGCTGGAAACTTAAAACTCATAAGCCCTCCATGAGGCAACATCGAAACTATAAGACCTCGAGCAAGGAATATATTGACTTATAAAACCTTAAAAAAGCATAATCCCGATATCAAAAGTCAAGGCTATATATCGAAATTGTAAGACCCCTAAAAAGGCATACCCTCGATATAGATGCCGAGGCTATCTCACTCGGGGACTAAAAGTCTATGGCCATATCACACCCCAAACCTGGGGGAGAGACCGGCACCCAGTGCCCACCTATCCTTGCGTACCACTTGCGACTACGAGATTCTGAACATGTAATGTCATACTTTGGCTATGGTCCACATTACAAGATAATGTGCGATGACAAATATAAAACTAAATGAATACTAACGCTAACTAATGTCAACATAAAGCTGGGCCGGCAATGCCGTCATAATTACTACAACTGACAAGCCAACAAAATATACGTACAGGGCCTACAAGCCCAACATACTGCACTAACCGACATGATATGTCTACAAGCCTCTACTGATAGATGTACTGTGATCGGAACAGGGCCCCAACCTACCCATAACCTATCTACATATATACACGAGATGTACACAATACTTCTAGACCCAGCAACTCTGAAGGACTGGGAGATTACCAATAAAGCTGAACTCAGGCAACGCCTATTGAGGAGGTCTACCTGTTTTTCTGTCTAAACCTGCACGCATGAAATGCATCGCCCCCAGAAAGGGGCGCCAATACAAAATAGTGTACCAAGTATGTAAGGCAGTATACAGAAAGCTGAAACTGAACTGATAATCTCCACATATGCTTACCTGCGGATATTGACTCATTCTCTTTATATAATAAGTAAAATAGATGTCCGGCCCTATAAGGCTCGGTATATATATAATTGCTTGACCGTAGTAGGATCGCTCATAGGCGCTCGACCATACTAGGCTCTGTATCTCGGCCAACTGGGCTCGCTCATAGGCACTCGGCCACAGTAGGCTAGGTATATAACTTACCATCTGATCAGAGGTTGTCCAATAGGGGCCTACCCATCGATTATAGCTCAATGGTAATAAAAATACTGTAACTGTATATATAGATTCTTTGCTCTCATGACTGGAAAAAGGGAAATACTCAATTGAATATGAATTCCCGATAAGGAGAATATTGTAACTTACAAGACTAGAAAAATATACGTAACTTGCGAGACTAGCAAAATATACGTAAATTCCGGGATATGAATTATTCTTTATGCCTCGTTATCAAACTTGTGTAATGACGAGATCATGCAAAATGAAATAAAAGCTTAGCCTTAACATACCTGGAGTAGGAAAAACCCCGTATAATATTACGTTGGAAAAACCTTCGTTGATTGAACTTAGAACTAAAAAAAATCGGATTAAGCTTCTATTTTTTTGAAATTCTTGAACGAAATTTGCTTTTGCGTCTTTGAAATTTATGAACGAAATTTTGCTTCTGATTCCTTGAAATTTTTGAACGAAATTGCTTCTGATTCCTTGAAGCTTTTTTTTTTTGGAATATCAAACCAAGAAAGATAGGTTTGCTTTTAGAAGTGATAACATTTTTGGTTTTCTTTTTGTCTAATATGCAAATGTAACAAGACTTTGTTAGAAGTCTTGTTTTGTTACTCATTAATTCCCATTTAATGCTTAGGTAGCCACATAGGCATAAATGAATACTTAGTCATTTCCAGGTTTTTGGCTTCTTTCCACATGTAATATATTAATTTCTATCCACTTATTAGTTAACTGGGTAATGTCCCGTTACCCGGTAGTTAATCAATTACCCGCATAATAATTAAAAAAATTATCACAAATTACTTAAAATTCTACTTATTTTTAATATAATACATACATATACATACATATATATATATATATATATATATATATATATATATATATATATATATATATACACACACACACACACTTTATACATTATACTACCGTAGTCATATGGTACTAGTCCATAATTATCGGATATTATCGCTCGACCCATATTTTATTCCAAATTGGCCACTTTCAACGAAACTCATTTTCTTTTAATTCGTGTACCCTTTATACTTCATGACACTTATTTATCACTTGTTATAAATAGCGTAAATACATTAACCTCAAGATAGTCTCATCTCTGAGTCTATGTCAATTAACTGAAGACGAAACTTTTAGAATACGAAAATACGAGATGTAACAGGACAAATACAAATGACCACCTTCATAAGGCTCCGGCCAAACTAAAGCGACTCGGAGACGTCCGACTATCGCCATAAAATCACAGGCCTCCAATTACTTCAAAAGAACTTCGAAAAGAAACGGTTAAAGGTCGTACCGACCTAAAGCGTAAGAGCCTAATTCGCCAGCTACACTAAAGGTTGTACCGACCTAAAGCATAAGAGCCCAAGTCGCCAGCTAACTAAAGGTCGCACCGACCTAAAGCGTAAGTGCCCAAGTCACCAGCTACACTAAAGGTCATACAGACCTAAAACGTAAGAGCCCGAGTCGCCAGCTACAGGTCATACCGACCCGAAATGCCTCACGGCCGATTTAAAAACCTAAGGGTCGATGAGCTCGAGTCAAATCCGACTCAGAGACTGACCCCGAAATGGTTAACTAAAGCGCCTAAGGGCCAAATACGTAAGAGTCCGAGTCGCCAGCTACACTAAAAGTCGTACCGACCCAAAGCGTAAGAGCCCAAGTCGCCAGCTACAATCATACCGACCCGAAACGCCTCAGGTCCGATTTAAAAACCTAAGGGCCGATGAGCTCTAGTCAAATCCGACTCGGATACTGAGCCCGTAACGGTTAACTAAAAAGCGCCTAAGGTCCAACGCGTAAGAGCCTAAGTCGCCAGCCACATTAAAGATTGTACCAACCCAATGCGTAAGAGCCTAAATGCCAGCCTAAAAAGCTTCAGGGCCTATTTATAACCCCAAGGTTCATCTCGAGGTCCAATGCATCGGGCTAATTATCGACAGACAAATCAAAATAAACAAATAATCTTTCATATATGTATATGTATTCAATATGCATTTACAACGCTCCCACAAGAGTTTTTACAAAGAACAAAGAAGGAAAACCTAATCTACTCTAGGGACCAGCTCCCTCGGAAGCCTTCAAATACCAGCATCAACACTAGAAGACCGCCTTGGCCTGCTTTATCTCTTTCGAGAGATCAAATCCCCTAGCATGATTCTCTTCAAGTGTTTCCCTCCGAGAACTACATCGGGCATACTCATTGCCCCTCCTCTCTTTGTCAAAGTCTCCCCTCAGCTCAGCCCGAGCATCGACAATATCTTTCAAATAAACGGCCACTTTTTTATCGGCCTTTGCTCGAACTTCTTCAGCTTCAGCCCGGGTGTCTACGACCTTGGCCTTCAGATTTAAAAGGTCAATCTCGAGCTTGGCAATCCTGCTCGTCTGAATTGAGCTATCTTCTCGGGCATTACGAAGTTGTATCTCGAGGGAAGCAACCTTGGCCAAATCATTCCTTTGGGCCGCAATATATACACCTATCTGTTCCTTCAACGCTTGGCATTCAAAATTAACTTGCCCGACATCGCCCCAAGGGCGGTCCAACGCTTCTGTATTTCCCTGCAGCTGAAGCACCAAAACATTAGTTCCTAAAAGCGAGAAAGGAAGCACGTACTCCTTCAGTGTAAGGGTTACCTGACGCTCGAGATTGCCTTCATGGTTCCGACTCCGATGCTTCTCCGCCCGAAGATGTATCCACTCTTTTGTCTTCTTATTGCAAAGAAGCTTGGGAGATTTTTCCTTAACCAAGGCTTCCTCCAACCTGGTCTCACAGTGAAGCAGCTCGAACTTGAGTTTGTCAAAAACCTATAGAAGAGAAACTTCAGTTCAAAGAATGAAGATTCATCGCGAAAACTCCAGCAAGGCCGATCAAAACTCACCTCGGAACAGAGCTTCTGAGCCTCCTCAAAAGTTGAACATGCATATACTGGCCTGAACCCATCGGCCCCAGTTGAACCGCTCTCAATAGAGGCATGCCCACTTAAAACCTCACTTAGTTCAGGCGGCCCCTGGTCCCGAGCGTCCCTCGAAGTACCTTCGAAGGCAGAAGGAGACGATGGTGGAGGACTCTTGTTTTTCTCTCTCGAGGAACCTCTTATTCAAAATTAGAGGTCTTAGGCCTGGCAGAATCGGCAACCTCGGAAGGGCCCCCAGCTCGAGTCGTAGACAAAGAATCATCCTCCCGAGGAGAGATGATGTTCGCAGAATGACCGACGTATATAAAGCTCTCCTCAGCAACGACATCTCCTTTATGTCTCCGAGAAGGCCCAGTCTCATTGAGAATTTCCTCATCTATAGAGGATCTTTTTCGCTTATTGTCCTCCCTCGGGCCTTCCATCTCCTCGAAGGGGCACGGTATCATTTCGGAAAACCCACCAACACCTGCGGTGGCAGAGTTAGTACACATGAAAGGAAACATTCATCAAAAGGGCAACCACACAGCTCATACGTGGTGCTTTGCTTCCCATTTTCCCTTCAATAGATCATGCCACTTGCATTCGTCATATGTGGAGGAAACTTCGAGCCTCCGATTCCAGTCCACAAGATCAGGGACCTCCCCCGTCACCCACGGGACCGCTAAAAAAGAGAAAAAGAAACACTCTTACAAATCGATAAGAGCAAGAGACACTAAGGTAAGACATGGCACTTAAGTTTGAAGTTCCATTTGTTGGGAAATGGCAGTAACTCCATTGGAATGATATCGACAGTTCTCACTCGAACAAATTGACTCATCCATCCTCCGCTTCGATCCTCATCATCGCTGGAAATGAAAGGCCTGGTTGATCAGCGTTGTAATGCAATCAGGCCTCGATAATGCTGAGGCTGATATGATCTAATAAGGTGGATGAGGGTAAACTCGTGTTCAACCTTTTCGTTAAAATACCTCATCATCATCACTATCCGCCAAAAGGACGAATGAATCTGAGCTAGGGTGACTCGGTACCTTTTGTAGAATTCAAGCACAAGTTGGTTGAGGGGGCCTAATGTAAATGGGTAAGTATACACAGTCAAGAATCCCTCTATGTAAGTCATGATGTTCTCTTCTCGAGAAGGTATCTGCAACTTCACATTTTCCCCCCAGCTGCAATCTCTTCTCACGGCCTCGGGGTGATTTTCTTCTATCGATCGGTCGAACCTCGTAACATGATCTATATGGCTCGGGGCATCAAAGGGTTTCTCTAATGCAAAGTCTTTCTTCGGAGCAAAGCAGTACGAGGTCAACTCACCATATGCCGGCGGTGTACCACTGGCCAGGCTAGGAGCAGAGAAAGAATTTCAATCTTCTTGGTGAACGGATTCGGGCACGGCAGCCATGACTACTCAAACAAAGGTAAAAAGGAATAGATGAAAACATGTTTGCAAGATGAGAAAAGGAAGAGAACGTTGAGAGAAAAGTTATTTTTGCAAAGTCGCAAGACTTAGAATGAAGAGGAAGAAATAATATATATAAATAAAGCGGTGGTCATTCAACTACTTTGAAAGCCATTTAATTCTAGCAAAGTTGTCATAACGTTTGGGGAAGTGTACCGGTGGGCCCACCTCGGTCACTTCGCGATCATGTCACATAAATGACACTGTCATACAGAGTTCAAGGGATCAAACTCCCATGCCGGCCTAACCTCGAGAAGGTGTCCGATATCGAGGGGGTCTATTATTGAAAATACGAGTTCCGAAGGGCTAGAAGTCGAAGCTTGAAAGTCAACTTTTGTGCAAGCATTGCAGAACAAAGTTTGTAGATATGTAGCAATGAGGTATTTTATTTCAAAAAATGCATTTACAAAGATGTTTCTACAAAAGTTCCCCCGAAGGGTCCCATACACAGAAAGAGAAAAAATCAAAATAGTAGGAGAATCTACTCTTCGCCTTCGCTGCCATCCAAGCCGCTTTCAGAGCCCTCGTTCGATGTAGTCGGCATTTTCGATTCTTCCTCCAGGGCCCTGGCTTCTTCGATCTTGGCAGAGAGTTCGATGCCCTTAGCACTCACTTCCTCGAGGGCTTGCCTCCTGGATTGAACGCGGGCATAAGCAACTGCCCGAGCCAGATTTAGCTCGGCCTTCTCGGATATCTCCCTGGCCCGACCATTCGCAGCAGCAACATCTCTCTTGTATGTGGAGTCATATTTATTGGCCTTAGACTTGGCCGCAGATTGTGCAGCAGCCTCCTCCTAAGCACCTCGAAGAAGGTCTTGAACTAAGGATATCTTCCCTCGAAGCGCCTCCCTCTCCGAAGCTGCAACATCATTCAGCCGAGCCAGCTCTAGGATTTCGGCATCCTTGGCCGCAACATCCTCTCGAAACCGCTCCACCAGGGCATTATTCTGCCTAATCTAAAAAGCAGAAAATAAGTTAATCAGCACCAAGCATTGCAAATAAAAATAAAGTGTGGGTACCTGATCACGCTCGACTATGTCTTATAGAAAGACTAAACGGGCGCTGCAAATATAATCTGGGGTATTACACCCAAAGTCGATCCCACATGGAATTTTACGTATCAATTGAGTCTATAAAATACTAAACTGTTACTTAATCACTTTTCTCAAGACTTTTGAATNATATCGTTATCTCTAATCTAACCTCTAAACCCTCGGTTATGGCTTGCGTCTAATACTCCGGGTGTGGTGTTGTTCAAGAAATTACCTAAATATGCACTCTTTCTCAAGTAGATACATAATAAATAGGAATAGTTAATCAAGGGCCCTTTCAATCAACTATAATAAGAACGTAGTTGAACAAAACGAGATTAATCAACCAAAATCTATTAATATCATAATGAATTCGTCCCCAACGGGTCTACCAAAACCCTAGACTAAAGAATTTAGCTACTCATGTTATTGAGAATCAAAACTAAAA
>ML320493.1:0-12157 GCA_005239505.1 Nicotiana paniculata
TAAAGTGATAAAGTTTGTTTCATAACTTCTTTGAAAAAAATCAGATTTTTACTAAAAAAAAAAAGAAATTAAAAAAAAATTAATAATAATAATAATACTAATTTTACCCCACCCCTCACGTCACTATGCACACATACACCTTGGTTTCATTTAATTTTTAATTTTTTTATTTTAAAAGGGGATAAATCTGAAAGATTCAAATTTTTTTTTTATTATTATCCTAACTACTCACCATGATCTCCTCAACTCTCCCCCTTGATTTCCTCATCCTACACTCCCACTCCCACACAACATTACATTTGACCAATCACTTCATCCATCTTATTCTATAAATAGACAAGAGGAAAAAAAAAACCAAACAAAAAGAAGGAGGTTAGAGAAAGAAAAAAGCAAAAAGAACGAAAAAAAAAAAATTGAAAGCAAAAAAGAAAAGAAGGAGAGGAAGAAAACGAGAAGAAGGAAAAATCTAGAAAAAAAAAATTTCAGCAACTAAAAAAAGGGACTATTTTTTTAGAGTAAGAAGTTCACTTAGAAAAATTGTGGAGTTACGTTATTGAGTTCGAAGCCGAAATTCGAGATTTTGTTCGCGGTTCCGAGTTCGCGGTTCTAATATAATTAGTAGACGGGACCTCCGGTGGCATCACCTACGGACTATAAAGTAGATCAGTTCGGATTAGCTTAGTTGGAAAACTTATCCGTCAATATTGTAAGTTTTAGCGTAATCCTGTAGTGTTAATTTTTTTTTTGTTAAGTATATTCACCTTGTCAAGAAAATATTATCATGTTCTAATTTAGATTGTGTTAGCAGTATTTTAAGAATACATGTGAAAATAATACCCCACTATTATCCATATACGAACATCAATGAAGGAGCAGTCATAAATATACAAAAAAAAAAAATTAAAGAAGATACTGCTAAAAACATATTTGTATCTTATAAATAAAAAGTAATACAATCACAAATTATATGTAACCTTTTTTTTTGGTGATCCTTTAGAGGAAAAGCAATAGCCAATCACATTCTGAACTGAAATATCAATTTATCACAGTGTTAACTAATTAGATACATTAATTAGTTGTATTATAGTACTTTAACAAATAATACTATCCGAATACATACGCAATTAAAATTTTATTATCTCTGTAAAATTTTGTGGTAATTAGTAATCCTGTTGTGGCTATCATAATAAATTGGTCAGTGTTAAGAGATAAAATTATTAAATATTTTAAATACGTTATTAGCCCATGTGTTCATACCCGAACCTTGGATTGATATGCTTAAATAATAAAAGGGTCATGTGCGCATTTCTGCGTCTCGATGCCTTTTAAATGTAAAATAATTATGTTTTAACCATGTGTACATTTCGTACCTTGGTTTAACATCTAAATTCAAAAATATACCTTATGTGTGTATCGCATCAAAGTCAAAATAATAATAATAATAATAGAATAATTAATTGAGCGGTAATAAATAAGTCATGATTAATAAAATACAAGAATAGCTAAAAAAAAATTGATTTAAGCCTTACATGAGTCAATAAAGCGACCATGCTAGAACCACGGGACTCGAGGGGTGCCTTACACCTTCCCCTCGGTCAACATAATTCCTTACTCAGTCTTCTATTTTCGTAGACCATGAAATAAGAGTCAAACCTTCCGTTNAAAAAACTCTTCTAACTCAACCTCGTAATAGGGTTGTGTGGCAAAAAAGAGGTGTGACAATGGTAATCCTTATTACCTTTGTAATCTTCACCATGATATCGATAGAGAATTAAGAAATAATAATCAATGGGGTACTTCCTACTCTCTTTTACCATGTACTATAAAATGATTGTATTGAGAATGTAAGACCAAGATCTTTATTTAAGATCTTTTATTATTCGAACGATTTCGCGAACTTCATCATTTCGAATTTGCCCATCTAATCCGCTTCGATCTAGAGCTAACTATCTTTGGTTAGGATTTATCCATCGCTTTATTTATCAATTCGTTTAAAGAAAAGGTTAATACTTTTTTGACAAAATATTTTGGCGCCGTCTGTGGGGATTTTCTAGTCAAAACCTTAGTTCCCTCTAGATCCACCAAAATCAACCGAGGATTAATCCTCAAATGAAACAGGAGCTATACCTGATTTATACACAACACCTACGTTGCGCCATTGCAGTAGCTCCGGTGCGTTGCCTGTGTAAGTCCAAGCAGCGGAACTGTGACTATTACACGTCCAGCGCACCCGTAATCTTGCTTCCAGGTCAGCGCACCACGCGTAGTAATCTCACTATACGAGACGATGCTCGCCATCCAACCTACTGTTGAAATGCTCATCTATATTGTTACCTTGGTGCGTCCGGGACTGAAACAAACCGAGAATCGAACTCAAGAACCTAGCGGGCGGAGAAAACCCCCTCCCACGGGACACTCAAGCTCAAGTAATGACGAGGCCGAATGTGAAGCCGACACCCGGTATAAAGAGTTCAACCGACGACAGAAACGCGTCAAATCCCCCTCATTCATCAGCTAACCAACCAACTAAGGTAACAAACGGTCCACCATACCTCTAACTCGTTATTCCTCTTATGAAAAAAAATGAAATGAAGAACATGGACTCCACCCTGAGTACACAGGTAGCTACTAGCCGACACATCGGCTCTAAACTCTTCCCACACCATGCCATGGCGCAAGTAATGGACAAGCGGCTCAGAACGAACCAACCTCGGTAAGAAGCAATCCCCATAAGCAGGGCACTGTGTGGCAAGCTCAAAGACGCCCCAACGCATGCAGGACATGGGTATCAAGAGCTCGCCCGTGTGCTCACCGTAGAATGCAACACCCAATCACCCGGCCTTATACATCAAATCAGATCAAAGCAGCGAATTCATCACCCACCCTAGGTTGGGAGATGAAGGGAATATATAGACTGGGACTCACCTCGGTGCATGCATAAACCAACGCATAAAACTCCAATAAAAACAAGTCAGTGCGATACTTTTACACCACTCCACGAGTCGCCAAAGTAAAACTCGACCTCGCTCGAGTCAGGTAAATTCGACCTCGCTCGAATCAGGTAAATTCGACCTCGCTCGAATAAAGTAATATTCAACCTCGCTCGAATCAAGTAAATTTGACCTAGGTCGAATCAAGTAAATTCGGCCTCCCCCGAATCAAGTAAATTCGACCTCTCCCGAATCAAGTAAATTCGACCTCGCTCAAATCAAGTAAATTCGACCTCGCTCGAATCAAGTAAATTCAACTTCGCCTGAATAAACTAAATTCAACTTGCTCGAATAAGACGAGTTCCGACCCCGCCAAATTCCCAGTTTAGCCACAGGGATTCATCACGAGAGATTCTGAAAACCCCACTCAACAAAAAAATAGAGAGAGAAAATAGAAAAAGAGCCAGAAACGTACATCCTAAAAAAGAAGAATCTTATTCAAAAAAAGAAAAAAAGAAAAAATTTCATTAAAATATTTACAATAACGAACAAATTCTAAGGAAAGAACAAAAAAAAACAAGTACCAAAATACTACCAACTTCACTCTGCTGCATCTCCGTCGTCTTCCTTACCAGCACTATCACCATCAGCGAACACATCCTCAACCTCGACACCACCATCGGCCTCCGATGTCGCAGGATCGTAGCCGCAGGCAAGACGAGCCTCGCGCGCCTTCGCGCGAGAATCCTCAAAAGCTTCCTCAAGGATACTCCCCACCATCCACAAATCTTTGTAAATATCTCGTTGGGCCTCAGAACGGACCCATATCTCATACATGCGGCGAGGAACAGCAACAAGGGCAGTTTCTTGAGGGGCCTGAATTGGGCCTTCTCAGCTTCTAGAGTCGCCACTTTGTCACCCAGATTCGAGGCATCCCGCTCGAGCTCGCCGATCCGCTCCTCGAGCCTAGCCGCCTTCATCATGGTCGTCCCCCTCTCAGCCTCTCGTTCGGATCGGAGGACACGCACAGTATCTTCTAGCGCCTCCGCCCTCACCGCAGCCACTGTCGGGCACCTTCAGCCCTCTCTAACTCCGCCACTTTCCTCTCCAAGTCAGCAACCTTTTCAGTCCACTCCTAGCTCAGCTAGCAACCCTGGCTTCATTCTGCTTGAGCTCAGCCAGCAAAGACGACACCTTCGCCTGAAGGTCCTCACACTCAGCCGCAATACCCTTTCCCACCTCGAGCTCCTCGTCTTTGATTCTGATCAATCCCTCGAGCTCACTGCATCTGCGGATAGACCGCATCAGGTCTTCGTCCTTTTTCTCCAGCTCCTCCTTGAGAGACTGAGCGTCTCCACCCGCTCTATGCCACATATGCATCTCTCGGCATCTGTTGCGATACCGGCGGTATTTCACGGCCATCTTCAGAAAGACCTCTGCCCACATCTCGGCCCTACGAGCGTTTCAATCTCCAACATGTAAGTCTAAAGCAAAAAAAAAGGGAGGAAAAGTCAGCAAAAGTGAGAGACCCAAAACAAAAAGTAATGAAGACAAGAAACTCACCCTTAAGGCCATTCCGGCCACACCACGCGACAAGCCAGAGTCGCTAACCTCCCGAAAAGTCCTGCTCTCTTAGGCGGAACATAAAAGGTCGAAATGTTGTACCAAATCCACCGTGTCCTTTAACATATTAAAATTTGACGGGATTTCAAGCACGCGGGAAGAGCCGTCTGCCCTCACATCGACCCTAGTAAAGCCCTCCTCGAACATCCGCATGTCCTCAGGGTCGATGTCTGAATCGGACTCATAGTCTTCCATCACCACGCCTTTCAACCTCTCGCCACCCGAAGAGAGGGCACGAGCTGGCCGAAACGTCGACGGTCTGCTTGGAGTAACTGCAGCATCAACTAAACTTTGCTCTGGTGCCACCGTGGCCCCTTCCGCACTCAGAACCGGAGTCACCTCCACTCCCGGGCCGACATCGACTCTAGCTTCAGATGCCGCCAAAATAGGGCCAACCCCCAAAGGCGCTTCACCCGAGGAAGTACCCTCCGATGCTATTCTCTGCCTCTTCGATGGGGCCTCATCTCCATCATTTCGGGGAAGTTTGTCATTCGAGCGGACCGCGGGAACTGGGGCATCAGATGTGATCCGCGGACCCGCCGTGTTCTGAATGCCCTTGTCTGCAGCCGCCGCCGACACGGGTCGGGCCGCAGAAGCCGGTTGATGGAAGGCAAGGGTGGGACCTCTCGCCTTTCTTGTTCCTCTCCGGCCTACTGACAACAACCAACACAAAAATTATGTAAAGCAAAGTAAACATAAGACAAAGGACAGACGAAAGACATGTCGACTTACGGACTGAAGGTTTTCTCCCATATCTCTCGTGGAAAGGTGCCCACGCATGAATGCCCACCGTGTGAGGCAGAATCGCGCTCACCCATCCGTGAATATCACTAACCTGCAAGGGGTATCCTCTCGGCTACAGCAACAAAAAGAAAACAAACACGAATAACAGTCGAAAAGATCACCAGATGGAAACGACCAATCTGCGTTGTGAAAAGGAACAAAAAAAGAAGACCTTAGAGCAAAATTCCACGTCTCGGGGATCCCGTCGGAGTTATACTCCACATGCTCTGTGCGGACGTAGAAAAAGCTTTCCCAGAAGCAACGATTGGTCATGTCGTCCATTCCAATCACCAGGCTTTTGGTACCTCGGTGATGGAGATGCAGCATGGTGCCCCTCTGAAAATTGGGGGCGAAGAGATGCATCAAATGTTGAAGGGAAACCCCGCGGTCGGCCAACCTCACATACTCGATGAGCATTAGGAAGATTTTGTATATGTATGGGGTGAGCTGATCCAGGCACACCTCGTAATAGCGGCAGAAATCCGCCGTTGGTGATGGAAGGGGAAGCGTGTATCCAATAATCAAAGGGTACTCGTAGAACGCGCAGTAGCCTAGACAGTGTATGTGAACTATATCGTCTCCCGCCGGAACGAGCTCGATATGCTCAGGAATGCCCCATTTGATTTTAAATGCCTCTTGCGCTGCGACATCCATCATAGATGTTACATCTCGTACTTTAATATTAGGATAAGTCGTAGTAATCCATATGAGCTTGAAGGGATTAAGACCCCGTAAGTTTACCAACCTTGATACCGCTAGATATTATGTTAGTGTGGTATTTTCTTTTAAGTGGAGCATTTTAGTAAAAAAATTATAAGTATAATTTTGGATAGTTACCATTATTACTATTTTCAGATATGATAAATTATACACATAATATAAGAAAGTTTATGAGATTTTCTTTATCGTTAAGATAGAAATTATTTTCTCACAAAAAAAAAAGTTATTTTTTTACCATTTTAAGAATTAAGCATATGAAAATTTGTACTCTTTGTATAAGATTAGGAAAAGTAGAAGTTGAGAAAATAATAGTGTATATATTTATTTTATGTGGTACCATATGACCATTATAGTAGGATGTATAAAGTGTATTAAAAATAAGTAAAATTTTAAGTAATTTAAAACAATTCTTAATTATGCAGGTAATTAGTTAATTACCGGGTAACGAGACATTACCTAATTACGTAGATAAAAATTAAACTTTTCCTACCCTTCCCCAACGTGGCAGCCCCCTTGTAACTTAAGATGACTCTTAAGTCATTAATTAGGTGGCAAGCATGTGGGCAAGTCTTGAGTCACATTATTCATGTAATGTAAAAGATCCATTTTTAAGTCTTAGAAAGATGAATCATTAGTGATATATTCATTTGAAGTATGGTGTCAGTTATGAAGGAGGTAAGGGCAAGTTAATGCTATCTTGATATTTGGCTCTTGAAAGTGTGTTCTAATGATTTGAAGCCTATAAGAGTTAATTGCCTCCATATGATCTGGGAACCACCATGAGATTTTCTCCTTAAACTTAAAGCAGCAAGGGGATTACTGTTCTAGAAAATTTGTGGCCATGCCTTTCTGCCTTTATTGTTGTTCTTTGACAGAATAGTTAATAAGTTTTTGACGTCTTATAAATGTCTCCTCCATTATCAGGTGCATCAATTGTCGTCGTTGTGATGTTGCACCTCTTTCATTTCTTAATGCCTTTCTTTTTATAGCCTTATTACTCGGGACTCTTGAATTAATCTTGGAAATCAACATTAAAATGATTGTGGTAAACTGATTTTTCCCTACTCCGACCTAGTTGTCACGTGTTTTGTCGCAATTAACATGTGCTAGGGGGATTGTCAAGAGAATCGACTCAGGTATGTTAAGGCTAAGCCTTTCTTTAATTTTGGCATGATCTTGTAATTACACGAGTTTGATAACGAAGCATAAAGAAAAATTCATGGGAATTTACGTATATTTTCCTAGTTTTGTAAGTTATAATATTCTCTTTATTGGGACTTCATATTCAATTGAGTGTTTCTTTCTTCCAGTCAAGAGAGCAGAGAGTCTATATACAGTATTAAATTACTTTCATTACCATCGAGCTATAATCGATGGACATGCCCCTATTGGACAACCTCTGATCAGATGGTAAGATATACATCGAGCCTACTGTGGCCGACCGCCTATGAGCGAGCCCAATTGGTCGAGATACAGAGCCTAGTATGGTCAAGTTCCTATGAGCGAGCCCAGTTGGTCGAGATACAGAGCCTAGTATGGTCGAGTGCCTATGAGCGAGCCTACTAAGGCAGGGCAGTTATATATATATATATATATATATATATATATATGCTGGACATCTATTTTACTTACTATATTGAGAGAGTTGAGTCAGTATCAGCAGGTAAGCATATCTTCAGATTATCTTTGACCCCCAGTTGCTTTCACTTATTATATTATCAATTCAGTTTCAGCTTTCAATATATTTCCTTGCATACTCAGTACATTATTCGTACTGGTGTCCTTTTGTTGGGGACGCTGCATTCATGCCTGCAGGTATAGATAATCAGATTGACGAGCCCTCATAGTAGATGAGGTTTGCATTCAGCGAAGTATCGGTAAGACTCCACCTCATTTGAAGTGCAAGCGAGTCTACGAGTCATTGTGTTAGAGTTTTGCTATAGACGTATGGGTAAGTCGGTGCCCTGTCTTGTTTGATGTTACATAATCTTAGAGGCTTTGTAGACAGAAGTTCAGTTTGTACAGTATGTCAGAGGCCTTGACGGCCCATATGTATTCATGTTTTAAGAATGACACTTTATTGATACAGTGTTGCCTACTTACAGTTGTACATTATGCGTCGTGGCCATGTGTGCCCACGATAGTTACAAAAGGAATGAGTTCAGCTAACTCGACCTATGTATGTTCTAGTTTTGGTCGAACGATCATGAGTTACAGAGTAGTTCATTCGGGCCAGTTAGGCACTGGGTGCCAGCCATGCCTCCCAAGGTTTGGGGCGTGACAGAAGAAATCACGGGTGCGGGCTCATTATCGGCGGCGCTGTTGAAGTCTGCCCTTGGCTTCCTGGGGCGGGGCACAACCACATCTACCGTCGAAATACTTTCGTCCTCCGCCAAACCCGCTCCCTCTTCGAGGAGGCACGATGTTCTACAGTACCAGAGCATCATCAACTCGATCAGTGCAAGAAGAAGTACTGACCATCACTTAGAATGATCGCACAAATCACAGATATACATAAAGAAGGATAGTGGTCACAAGGATTGCAGGCGAAAAGAAAAAAGAAACGTGAACTGAGAAAGAAGAGCAAATGTTTTCGAGACCTTCTTGAGAACGATTTGAGAGATGCCACATTTGAATGAAAAGCTATACTATTTATAAAGACACAAATACGCCAATTGGGAAATGAAGTGCCGCCTTTTCCTTTTTGAAAAGTAACGGGAAAGGCACGGGAAATGATGCGATACCAAGCGAACGTGTGCCATAATGACACCTGATGAATTTAATGTCATTTCAACTGACATACGGTTCTGACGACTCTCTCAAAAACGTCACATAGTCACCTCACTGATAAATGCTCACCTATCGCCCAAAACGTTCAGATTTCTGTGTTCAAAGTGACGAGGTCCGCCCATCGAGCTCGCCCAAAGGCGACCAAACGTTCAGATTTCTGTGTTCAAAGTGACGTGGTCCGCCCATTGAGCTCACCCAAAGGCGACCAAATGTTCAGATTTCTGTGTTCAAAGTGACGAGGTCCGCCCATCGTGTTCGCTCAAAGGCGACCAAACGCTCAGATTTCTCAAAGTGTTCAAAGTGACGAGGTCCGCTCATCGAGCTCGCCCAACGACGACCCCAACAGGCGGAGGGACTAACTGTATGGGTCGAAATATGACCACGTGAGAATGGCCTCGAAGGGGGTGGCAAGAAGGTAATTAACCGATGATTGTACCCACAAGACGCCGTAACAACGTGCGTCATGGCCACGGCCGAGGTCGGGTCACCAGAGGGCTTTTATGGCGTATCGTGTGTTGTGGCGTTTAGGGAGGTCAACCTGAAGCGTCCACGGAAAATCATAATATACCGGTCAAGGACCATTGGATAATGAATAATATTTAGCGTATATATACAGGTTAAGACAAGAAAGAAAGGGGCTTTTCTCTCTCTTCCTCTCCAAAAACTCACTCAAAAAGGAGATCTTGGACTACTCGAGAGGGGGGATAAAGCCTCATTTCTCATCGTGGTAATCCTCAAAAAAGTTATTTTTGTTACTATTATTTTATTGTTGTTTAATTTCATTAAGAGTTGCTAAAATTTAATAACTTAATACATGTACAAGCATGTTTGGTGATAAATAAGGATACAAAAGTTGTCGTAAGTTAACTTACTATTAATTGTTGATAAAATCAATAGTTATAGTAATTTAGGGTATTTTAATAAACTTATCAGTATTATAAAGTCAAATTAAAAAATAAATATATTATAAATCACAATAAATAATACAATCAGTTCAGACGTAGTATTCATAAAATAAGATGAAAATAATGCTAAACCGAAGACATAGACTTCTGAAAATTAATTACAAACAAAATGATCCTTCGTCTATTTTTTATAACTATATTTCTTTAAATACATGTGTGATTACATATAAATAATTTTTTCGGTATATATATTAGTATTAAAGAAAACAGCATCAATCAAGATTTAGATCCTTTAAACGGCTTACACAATGGTACAAGAATGATATAATGATTGACCAAAATACTTCCAAGCATGTATTTATTCCAAGAATTTAACTTTCGCCTCCAAAAAATGAAGAATACTCTTTTAAATTCATTATAAAATAATTATCAGAACATTTATGTTTTTCAATGAAATAAAGCACAGGGTTAAACAATCCCCAACGTTGGCGTTGCTGCAACATATTTTTACCCATGAACAACTATATGTTGCACATTCAAGATGTATATCAACATCAACGACAAAAGTTTTGGTCATGACAAAGTAACTAAAGTTAGGGAAAAGCACTTACGTCAAGAACATCGTCCATGGAGATATATTAGACAAAATACAACAACACAACATGCTATCTCATACAATATCTTCTATATGATTACAAATATTATATCATTACCTTAACTAATCTAAGTGTTGGTGTTTGCAGGTTCAGAAGATATCCTACATATTTGAATTCACCTATTACATCAATATAATTATACTCATTTTTTTTATTGTTATTACATGTTGAATCTATTTGAACGTTAATTGCTATTATACATAGTTCATTCTAAATGTGTATAATATTTATATTAGTGACGCAATTTACACGTGTAACATACGCATGTAGAAACTAGTTTCCTAAAAGAAGTATATATAGTGCTTTACGTTCGTTATTTTCAATTTGTGGGAACTCTTAAACTTGTATGTACTTTGTACTAACTGGTTACTTTTCAAATTTTCGAAGGGCATACTAAATTTGGTTGCTAATTTGAATTGACTTGTTAGATAACATTTTCTTAAAATTTCCAAAAAATATTAAAAAAGAAATTAAACAAAAGACTATATTTGCAATAACAAACTAATGGTATCGCATAGGCATTTTTTTGGTGGAAAATTCTCATGGGTTAATTGTTTGTTTATTGTGCAATAACAATAAATTTACTGGCAGACCCAGGACTTTGTGCAAGCGAGTTCGATGTTAGAAGTATATAACTTTAGTCGTAAAATACTAATTGTCAAGTAGGTTCAAATAAAATACTTATACAAAATTTACACAACTTTAATCCTAATTTATATATATACACACTATTATTTTTTGGTGAAGCGGGTTCGGTTAACGACCACGTGGGTCCACCACCGGCAATAATGCATTATAATTTTTCTATTACTATAATATAATTCATGCAACACGTCATACAGAGAAGGTAGCCATTGGCCAACCCCATTAATTAGTTCCCCGCGCAATCCGACAACAAAGGTCAATATCGAACTTAGGGCTGCAACGTGCACCTATGTTAATGCCATTTCCTCGTACGCTGTTCATTCCTAGTTCCATTCATTCCTCTGAAACTTGAAGACAATGGCTCTGCTTCAATCATCACTTTTCCATATATCAAATCTTTCGATACCTCTAAACGATTCCAACTCAAACAACATACTTTTAAGACTCTCAAATTCATCAAAGTTTGTATCTTTAAATCATTCGATTGGGAAAACTGATCAAATTTTCAGAATCAAATGTACCGGACAAGAGTCCATCATCAGAACAGCTGATGGAGGTGACGCTGGTAACGGAAAAGGAGGATATCCACCTGACAGCGGCGGCGGCGGCGGTGGAGATGATGGTGATTACGATGAGGAAGAGTTTGGGCCGATTGTGAAGTTTGATGAGGTGATCAAAGAGGCTGAAAAGCGAGCGGCGAGTTTGCCTAGTGATATGTTGGAAGCAGCTAAGACCACCGGGCTTCGGAGTTTGATTCTTAGTCGTTACTTGGATTTGCAGGTGCGAAAAATGTAATCTTTGATGCTAATTTTCATTTTTCTTATATACTCCTTTCATCCCAATTTATACCATATTGTTTGACTGGAGTCAGAGTTTTTTTTTAAAAAAAGGAAAAACTTTTGAAGCTAGTGATCTAAATGATATAATAATCTCATTAGAGTTAAAATGAGAAGTTTAAAGTTAAATTATTTCTAATTATACGAAGCTATCACTCTTTTTAGGACAGACCAAAAAGGAAAGATTATCACATAAATTGGGACGAAGGGAGTGTTGGGATTTTAAGTAATTAATGATATATTAATGCTTAAAATGGGTGAATGGGAAA
>ML320494.1:0-55220 GCA_005239505.1 Nicotiana paniculata
CTTAGACTTGATTTATTTTCATTACTACTGAGTTGGCATACTCACATTACTCCCTGCATCCCTATGTGCAAATACAGGTGTTGGTACCGAGCGTTAGTCATCTATTTTCGTGCGGAGCCGGAGTCGAGACATAGAGGTAGTTGTTCAACGTCCACATCATCTCTGTTTCCCTTTCTTATTTTGTACTTAGTTCTTCGTTCCGAGATTTTGTATTATGACAGTAGAAATTTTGTTATTATCCTTAGATGCTCATGACATGTTGGCTCCGGATCTTGGGAATGGTTGTAGACTGTTTAGCTGTTTTGTTTTGCTTAAAAGATTCAGAAATTTATATACGTTTATGAAATGTTGAAAATGAGTTGGAAATTTTGAAAAGAAACTGATAAATATGTGATTGTTGGCAAGCCTATTCCACGATAGGCGTCATCATGTCCGATTTAGGATTTGGGGTCGTGACACAGATCTAGGTACATTGGGACCCGGTAGTGGATACTGAGCAGCTGTTAGAGTTTCTTCGGAGTCATCGAGGTAGCAGTTGGCGATCGCGACCTCGTCTTCTCCTCCTTTATCGTCCTGTCGCACTTTTATTATTACAGACTATGTTGTCATTTCCTCTATTTTTACACTTGTATGTTGTAGTAGCTCGTGACTTGGTGACACTAGATCCGTGGTTGGATTTTGAAATGTGCTTTAAATGTTGTTAAAATTTCAAATGGGTTATTATCAATATTCTGCTTCTAAATTTATAAATTTTCAAAAAACTTGGATTCAACGAAATGTGTGGCTTGCCCGATTCTACGACATGCGCCATCACAACTAAGGATTTGAGGTCGTGACAAGTTGGTATCAGAGATCTAGGTTAGATAGGTCTCACCAGTCATGAACAGGTTTAGTAAAGTCTTGCAGATCGGTACAGAGACGTCTGTACTTATCTTCGAGAGGCTACAAAACCCTTAGAAAAAATCTCACATTCTTGAATTCTGTCGCGCGAATCTGTTGATTTCTGGAACTAAACTTCTGTTGTTTCATTCTCTCACAGATGGTGAGGACTCGAACTACCGATTGGGGTGATCAGACATCAGCTGGACCAGCGAGGGGTCGAGGTCGTGGTAGAGGGAGGGGTGCAGCCCGCGCAGGAGTCGGGACAGTACCTGTGGACCCTCATACTATTCAGGACCAGGTTCCCGCCGTTGAGTTTCCAGCAGGACAGGCTCAGGCACTGGAAGTGCCTATTGTGATTCCGGTTCTTTCGGAGACCCTTGCTCAAATTTTGACTGTGTGCACCAATCTTGCACAGGAAGTCGCTATGTCTACTACTGTCGCTACTTCTCAAGCCGGGAGAGGCACTCAGACTCCAACTACCCGGACACCTGAGCAGGTTACCCAGGGGCTTCAGGCACCGGGGGCAGCTCCAGCCCAGCCGGTTGCCCCAGCCCAGGATTTGGTGGTCCCAACTTTGGCAGATGATGAGCAGCGCAGGTTGGAGAGATTTAGTAGACTTCAGCCTCCGATTTTCAGTGGTACTGAGGGCGAGGATACCCTGGACTTCTTAGACAAGTGTTAGAGAATTCTTCGCACAACAGGATATTGGAGGCCAGTGGGGTTCCATTTACTACCTTCCAGTTCTCATGAGCTGCACTTGGTTGGTGGGAGGCCTATGAGAGGCGTAGACCTGTTGACGCAACACCCCTTACTTGGCATCAATTCTCCATTCTCTTCTTAGAGAAGTATGTACCGCAGTCCCATAGGGAGGAGTTGCGCAGGGAGTTAGAGCAGTTGCGTCAGGCGGACATGACCCTGACGCAGTATGAGATGAGGTTTCCGAGTTAGCCCGTCATGCTATTTGTCTAGTTCCCACAGATAAGGAGAGGATCAGAAGGTTTGTTGATGGACTCACTTATCAACTTCGGATTTTTCTGATCAGGGAGAGGGTATCTGGCGCTTCTTTTGAGGAGGTAGTTGACATAGCCAGAGAGATTGAGTCAGTTCGCCGCTAGGAGCGAGTCGAGAGGGAGGCCAAGAGGCCTCGAAGATCTGGTGGTTTTGATGGCGTTTATTCAAGAGGTCAGTCTCAACACAACATAAGCCGTTTATTTAGGCCTCCTTAGCTAGCCCGCCCAGCCCACAGTGGTGCTTCATCGGGGCATGGTCCCTACAGCTCTCATCTGGGACGTTCATCATTCAGTGCTTTCCAGCCCAGAGTTCATCTCGGCCGCCATCAGTTCAGGGTTCCTCGCGCATGGTTCTTCTGGTAGTTATTCTGGTTTTAGGGGTTCCCTTCAGTCCCCATCATCATTTGCTGAGAGGGGTTGCTTTGAGTGTGGTGATCCGGGTCATATCAAGAGGTATTGTCCCCGTATTTCGGGTGGTTCATTCCAGTAGAGGAGCTAGCCTTCAGCTTCAACACCAGTTACTACACCACTCGCCCAGGCAACTGTCAGTCAGCTCGAGGTCTCCCTAGAGGGGGAGGTCGATCAGGTGGAGGTCAAACTCGTTTCTATGCACCCTCATCCAGACCAGATGTTATGGCCTCAGATGCAGTGATTACAGGTATTGTCTCAGTCTACCACCGAGATGACTTGGTCTTATTTGATCCTGGTTCCACGTATTCTTATGTTTCATCATACTTTGCCCATTTTCTAGATATGCCCCGTTATTCTTTAGTTACTTATGTTCATGTGACGACTTCGGTGGGCGATACTATTGTTGTGCACCGTGTGTATCAGTCGTGTGTGATATCTATTGGGGGTCTGGAGACCCGGTGGACCTATTGTTGCTTAACATGGTTGATTTTGATGTGATATTGGGCATGTATTGGTTATCTCCGTGTTATGCTGTTCTTGATTGCCACGCTAAGACCGTGACCTTAGCGATGCCAGGATTTTCGAGAGTTGAGTGGAGAGGTTCTATTGAGTATGTGCCTAGTAGGGTGATTTCTTACCTGAAGGCCCATCGTATGGTAGAAAAGGGGTGTTTGTCGTATTTGGCTTTTGTGAGGGATGTCAGTGTTGAGACTCCCACTATTGATTCTGATCCTGTGGTCCGTGATTTCCCGGACATGTTTCCTGTTGACCTGCCAGGCATGCCACCTGATAGGGATATTAATTTGGCGCCGGGCACTCATCCTATCTCTATTCCACTGTATCGTATGGCACCGATGGAGTTAAAGGAATTGAAGGAGCAGCTTCAGGAACTCCTAGATAAGGGATTCACTCGGCCTAGTGTGTCACCTTGGGGTGCACCAGTGTTGTTTGTAAAGAAGAAGGATGGTTCCATGAGGATGTGTATTGATTACAGGTAGTTGAAAAAGGTTACAGTCAAGAATAAGTATCATTTGCCTCGCATTGATGATTTGTTTGACCAGCTTCAGGGAGCTAGGGTGTTCTCTAAGATTTATTTGGGATCCGGGTATCATCAGCTGAAGATTCAGGATTCTGATATTCCCAAGACAACTTTCAGGACTCGTTATGGTCATTATGAGTTTATGGTGATGTCTTTTGGGCTGACCAATGCCCTAGCAGCGTTCATGCATTTGATGAACAGCGTGTTTCAGCCGTACTTGGATTCTTTTGTCATAGTGTTCATTGATGACATCCTGCTATATTCTCGTAGCCAGAAGGAGCATGCTCAGCATTTGAGAGTTGTTTTACAGAGATTGAGGGAGGAGAAGCTTTATGCAAAGTTCTCCAAGTGTGAGTTTTGGCTTGGCTCAGTAGCTTTCTTGTGACATATGGTGTCCAATGAGGGTATTCAGGTTGATCCGAAGAAGATAGAGGCGGTGCAGAGTTGGCCCAGACCGTCCTCAGCTACAGAGATTAGGAGCTTCCTTGGTTTGGCAGGATATTACCATCGCATTGTGGAGGGGTTTTCTTCTATCACTTCGCCCTTGACCAAATTAACCCAGAAGGGTGCTCCATTCAGGTGGTCGGAGGAGTGTGAGGAGAGCTTTCAGAAGCTCAAGACTGCATTGACCTCAGCTCCAGTATTAGTGTTGCCATCAACTTTAGGTTCTTATACTGTATATTGGATGCCTCGAAGATAGGCATCGGGTGCGTGTTGATGCAGGAGGGTAGGGTGATTTCCTACGCCTCACGCCCGTTGAAGACTCGTGAGAAGAATTATCCCGTACATGATCTCGATCTAGCAGCCATTGTTCACGCCTTGAAGATTTGGCGTCATTATTTGTACGATGTGCATTGTGAGGTTTTTACTGATCACCGTAGTTTGTAGCATCTGTTTAAGCAGAAGGATTTGAATTTTCATCAGAGGAGATGGTTGGAGCTTCTCAAGGATTATGACCTCACTATTCTATATCACCCGGGGAAGGCCAATGTAGTGGCCGATGACTTGAGTCGCAGAGCAGAGAGTTTGGGGAGTCTAGCATATCTCCCAGCAGTAGAGAGACCACTAGCCCTTGATGTTCAGGCTTTAGCAGGTCAGTTTGTGAGATTGGACTTATCAGAGCCTCACCGGGTGTTGGCTAGTGTAGATTCCAGGTCTTCTCTTTATGACCGGATCAGAGAGCGCCAATATGATGACCCGCACTTGCTCGTACTTCAGGACAGGGTCTGGCGAGGCGATGCCAGGAATGTAGTGATTGATGATGATGGGGTTATGAGGATGCAAGGTCAGATTTGTGTGCCCAATGTGGACGGGCTTCGAGAGTTGATTCTAGCAGAGGCCCATAGCTCGCAGTCTTCCATCCATCCGGGTGTCGCGCAGATGTATCAGGATCTGAGACAACATTATTGGTGGAGGCGGATGAAGAAGGATATTGTTGAGTTTGTAGCTCGGTGTCTTAATTGTCAGCAGGTCAAGTATGAACACTAGATACCAGGTGGATTGCACCAGAGGTTAGATATTTCGGAGTGGAAGTGGGAGCAGATCACCATGGACTTTGTAGTTGGACTCCCACGGACTTCGAGGAGGTTTGATGCTATATGGGTTATTGTGGATCGGTTGACCAAGTCCGTGCACTTCATTCCTGTTAGTACTACTTATTCTTCGGAGCGGTTGGCTGAGATTTATATCAGAGAGATTGTCCGGTTGCATGGTTTTCCAGTTTCTATCATTTCTGACAGAGGTACTCAGTTCACATCTCAGTTTTGGAGGGCCGTGCAGAGAGAGTTGGGTACTCAGGTGGAGTTGAGCATAACGTTTCATCCTCAGACCGACGGGCAGTCAGAGCGTACTATTCAGATTCTGGAAGACATGTTGCATGCCTGTGTCATTGATTTTGGGGGTTCATGGGACCAGTTTTTGCCACTCGCGGAGTTTGCTTATAATAATAGTTCTCAGTCGAGTATCCAGATGGCTCCGTATGAGGCTTTATATGGGAGGAGGTGTAGATCTCCGGTTGGTTAGTTCGAGCCGGGTGAGGCCAGGCTATTAGGCACAGATTTGGTTAAGGATGCGTTGGATAAGGTGAAGTTTATTCAGGAGCGGCTTCGCATGGCGCAGTCTAGGAAGAAGAGTTATGCGGACCAGAAGGTCCGGGATGTGTCTTTTATGGTTGGGAGAAGGTACTGCTGAAGGTGTCACCCATGAAGGGTGTTATGCGGTTCGGGAAGAGGGGAAAGTTGAGTCCCCGGTTCATTGGACCTTTTGAGGTGCTTCAGAGAGTTGGAGAGGTGGCTTATAGACTTGCCTTGCCACCCAGCTTATCGAGTATTCATCCGGTATATCATGTTTCGATGCTCCGGAAGTATGTTGGTGACCCGTCTCATGTTTTAGACTTCAGCACGGTTCAACTTGAGGGTGATATGTCATATAAGATGGAGCCAGTGGTTATTTTTGATCGACATGTCAGAAGTTTGAGGTCTAAGGATATAGCTTCAGTAAAGGTACAATGGAGAGGGCAGCCTGTGGAGGAGGCCACCTGGGAGACTGAGCGAGAGATGCGGAGCAGACATCCTCACTTGTTTGAGACTCCAGGTATGTTTCTAGACCCGTTCGAGGACGAACATTTATTTAAAAGGGGGAGAATGTAATGACCCGACCGATCATTTTGTGAGATTAGCCACGTTTCCTCTGTTTCAGCTTTGCCATATGCTATTTAACCTAATTATGATGTGTTGGGTCGGTTAGTTCGGGTTCGGAGTGGTCGTGGTGAGGATTGAGGCACTTAGTCTCTTAAATGAGCTTAATAGTTGGAAAGGTCAACCGCGAGTTGACCTATAGTTAAACGACCTCGGAATGTGGATTTCATAGCTCGAACAACTTCATTAGGTGAATTGGGACTTAGGAGTGTGATCAGAATGTGGTTTTAAGGTCCGGAGTAGAATTAGGCTTGAATTGGCGAAATTGAGTTTTGGCGATTTTCGGTCGGCATTGGAATATTAGCTATCGGGGTCGGAATGGAATTCTAGAAGTTGGAACAAGTTCGTAGGGCCATTTTGGATGTGTGTGCAAATTTTCAGGTTAATCGGACGTGTTTTGGATGGTTTCAGCATCTTTGGCGAAATTTGGAAATTTCCAAGTTCATAGCCTTGAATCCGAGGTGAATTCAGTGTTTTGATGTTATTTTGGGGTGTTCCGAGGGTGCGACTAAGTCCGGGTGATCATTTATGACTTGTTGGTATTTTTGGTTGGGGTCCCGATGGGCTCGGGATGATTTCAGACATCCATTGGGGAATTTAAAATTGGATAATGCAGCAGAAAAAGCAGTTGGTGCAATGTTTCTGGTGTGACCGCACCTGCAGAAGTGTAGCCGCAGGTGCGGAGAGGCATGTGCAGGTGTGGAGTTTGGTCAGGCTGAAGGAAATCGCACGTGCGAGACTTGGACCGCACCTGCGGAGTCGCATGTGCAAAAAAATGGCCTTTTAAGTGAAACGTGCAGGTGCACACCTGGGACCGCAGGTGCGGGTCTGCAGGTGCAAGAAAAGGATCGCAGGTGCGGTCATCGCTGGGCAGAACATATAAATAGGACCTTTAGCGATTTTTAGGGCATTCTTCCACCATTTCTACACGAGTTTGAAGCTTTTGAAAGATTTTGAAGAGGGATTTCGAGAGTTCTTCGTAGAGGTAAGACTTTTGGACTTAAAACTCGTTTATATGTGATTAACGGACTGATTAGTGGTGAGATTTGTGGGAAATTAGTACCAAAAAAATTGGGTAATTAGGGCTTGTAATTAGAGACTTTAAAATGGGGATTTGAAGGGTCATTTGGGGTCCGATTTTGATGTTCTTGGTAAGTATAGACTCGTGGGAGGATGAAAATTCTTGTGATGTAAATTTTATCGGATTCCGAGACGTGGGACCGGGGGTCAAGTTTGGCCAATTTTGGGATTTTTGGGTAATTTTGATAAATTTCGAATGAGCTTCGTTCCTTAGCATATAATAATGATATGAATATGATTTTTGGTAGATTGAGAGCATTCGGTGGCCGAGTCTAGAGGCAAAGGCACTGTGGGCTAGGATTTTAGCCGGTTTTGAGGTAAGTAACGTTTTCAAACTTGATTCTGAGGGTTCAAAACCCCGAACTATATGATATATGACTACAATTGAGGTGATGCACATGCCAAGTGACGGGTGTGCGGGCGTGCACTGAGTATTTACGGCCTGGATCATCCCATGGCACTGTGTCGTAGTTATTACATATTGATATCCGCATGTCTATTAATGTGGTAAATGTGAACATGTTAGGAATCATGTTAAGTATAAATGCTAAGGCTTCACGCCGAAAATGCTGAGACCCGAGTGGTCGTATATTACTGTCTCATTTGTGATTATTTGATTTCATATACTCAGTACTATTATAGTATATCATTTCATGCCTCAGTCTCAGTATATGCATATTTATCATTGTTTTGGGTTGATTTATACATTTGTGAGCCATATGAGTGAGACTGGAGAGTAATGACTGAGTGAGGCCGAGCTTTTTGTTGAGACAGTTATGAGATCGGACTGCACACCGCAACAATACTTTAATCATGTCTTCGTTGGCTTGATATAGCGCTTGGGCCAATAGGGCCCCTCTGGAGTCTTTACACCCCTAGTGAGCGCATTGATATTGAGGGATGGATCTTCCCTGGACATGGACCTTGTCCGAAATTGATGATACGTGAGGAATGGATCGTCTCTGGACATGGATCTTGTCCGCGTGTTGTGTTCCGGAGATGGATCTTCTCTATGGGGCTGGATTGGCCTTTTTCCTCAGTACCAAGTGACTACAATCACCAATGATTATGTACATTCCGGGATAGACCTTCCCTGGGCCTGAGAGCCATATATGGTATTGAGTGGACTGCCGTGGTAGGGTTGTGAGCACTATGTGCATTTCCACACTGGTTTCATATATTTATATGATTGCATGTAGAGTATTCCGACATACTTGGCATATTTTGTATATTTTCTGATAAACTGTTAGCATGTCTAATTTTTGTACACTATTTATTGTAAATCCCGAGGTTTAGTCCGTCACTACCTCTCAACCCATAGGTTGGGTTCGTTACTTCTGAGTTGGTGTACTCACGTTACCTCTTGCACCTTGTGTGCAGATCCAGGTACATTGGGACCCGGTAGTGGATACTAAGCAGTTGTCAGAGTTTCTTCGGAGTCATCGAGGTAGCAGCTGGCGATTGCGACCTCGTCCTCGTCTTATCTTCCTGTCGCACTTTTATTATTACAGACTATGTTGTCATTTCCTGTGTTTTTACATTTGTACGTTGTAGTAGCTCGTGACTTGGTGACACTAGATCCGGAGTTGGATTTTGAAATGTGCTTTAAACGTTGTTAAACTTTTAAATGGGTTATTATCAATATTCTGCTTCTAAATTTATAAATTTTCAAAAAAAAAATGAACTTGGATTCAACGAAATGTGTGGCTTGCTTGATTCCACGACATGCACCATCACGACTAAGGATTTGGGGTCGTGACATTTTTCGATGATGGCTTCGATTTTCCGATATTCTCTTTCAAGTCCTCTATTTTAAACATGTGGCCTTCTTTTTTTCTTATGTATGCGAATGTGACATTAATAGTAAAGTTTTTGGTAATGTTTTACAAATTTATACGTTATAGGAGAAGGAGAAAATATAAGTTCTTTCGTAGAGAGGTTAAAGATTTCTCATCAAAAATGAAAATTTATTGAAGGTGGAGAGAGAGTTTAGCATATTCTTCAATAAAATGAAAAGAAGAAGAAGAGAGAGATGGAAGGGATAAGAGCGAGACATGGGAAAGGACGTGAGAAAGAGTAGAAGCCTTTGGAAGGAATATTGTATTTTCAAGAAAAAGGCATCATTTTTCTTTTTACTATCGAAAATAGGGTACATCTATCTTCCGTTTCAGTTTTTTTTTAGTATAACGATTGGTACAGTTATAGTATTGGATCATATTCACCTTCTACCGATTAAATAACTTGGTATCACGGCCAAAATCCTATCGGAATCAATGATGGCGTCTAACCCAACCTGCTAGGCAAGTCAACCAACATAAAATATTATTCAACTAAAGATCATCAAACACTTTGATCAATTAACCGAGATTTTGACCGACCACTTCAATACAAAATTTAATACGAAGTATCCCAAAAACTGGTGGTACAAGTCTTGAGCAACTAAAAATAGGATACAATGCTTATATACAGAAGAATACATCATCTATTTGAATATACATATAAGCATAAATATAAGATCCTAGGCTACCAAGAATAAATGGCAACTAATAACTGGAACTTTGATGTCTTTAATGCTCGTCCTCGAACTCTCCATCCACTTAGCTCCAAAATTTACATGCAAGATGCAAAAGTGTAATACAAGTACAGACGATCTCATGTACTTAGTAAGTATCAAGACTAGGCTTAACGAAGTATTGACAAGATTTAGTTTCAAGATACTCACTTATATAACCTATGCAGCTCATTAGGCATATACAATAACAGAGAAATAGCCAAGAAATAACTAATGAACAACAGATTCATTTCAGAATCCGACGTACACTCTGCACCTGATTCTACATCTGATTTGCTTTTAGATGAGCAATCTTCACCAAAATCATGTGCGCAAGTAACTTTATGAATATATGGGATAAAAAGCAAAATAATGGTACATTGAGCTGGTTTAGTCGAAAGAAACCAATGAAATATATATATATATATATATATATATATATATATATATATATATATATATATAATTAACTTACATTTGGAGCTAGAATGTTGCTATCAAGCACCAACAATGGTACTTCTAAATCTCGAGCAAGGATTCGAACTAGTCTTTCTCGATAAAGCATAGTCCCTGCAACATCACCAAAAATTCAGTGTTTCTTTCTAACAAGCAATAATAAAAATCTATATTGTCTTAGGAATATAATATCAGTCTAGAAAACTCTACCTGATTCGCTTTCAATCTTCTATTTTATGTAAATGGGGGTGCTTTTTTGCATACTATTTTAGCTAATTACAACATAAAACAAGAACAAACCTTTCTTTGGTTATAAAAAATCCTTAATGTAAACTCAGAAGCCAAAAACAATATTGATGTCTTTAGTGCTCGTCCTTGAATTTTGAAATAACCACTTAGCTCCAATATCTGTACGAAAAATATAAAAGTGTAATACAAGTACAACCGACCCATGTACTTAATAAGTATCAAGACTACACTCAACGAAGTGGTGACAAGGTTTAGTTACAAAATACTCACTTATATAACCTATGCAACTCATAGGCATATACAATGTAATACCTTGTAATTTAAAGGACATAATAGTCATTTAGCCAAAATAATTAAACCAAATTAAAAAAAGAAAAGAAAAGGATAATGGGCCAAAACCTATGGGAAAGACTTGGTAAATTCCAAAGATAATAAAGAATAGGGATTAAGGAGGGGTTGCGAAGCAAAAGCTTCTGCTGCAACAAAGTCTTAAAGAAAGAGTCCTAATACACTAGCAATTGAATGTTGAATTGGAAAGAGAAAACAAAAACGTAAGAGGAGCAAATCGAGAATTAAGAGATCAAATTCGTACCAGTGAAGGACGCACCAGTGCTAGGTTTTGGGAGCAGCTGATACGGGTTCTTGGAACCATACCAACACTGTACTCGAAGCTTGAAGAAAAATTCTTTTACTTCTTTCGGGCATTACGTGAACCCTCCATCTAAATTTTTTTTGGCACCCCTTTTTAAGGTGTTCTTGTAGCTACTACCGAACAATCTATTAGACTATTTTGTAGCACTAGGTAAATGGAACACATTTATATTTGAGTTTTCTATTCATATAAAATCTACAATTCAATATCATATTTTCAGTTTCAATTGTTTGAGTTGGAAGTCAAGATGCCAACTTAATCAGTTGTGCCTATATTAACTATTAAATGGTTAAGGGAATATAACCTTATGTTAGCCATTCCCCTGAAGCCCTAAAATACTAGTAAAGAAGTTGGAAGGGTTTGAGAATAGAAAAAGAGAATTAAATTGCGGTAGATATTTATTTAGAGAATGGATTATGGAGTTGATGGGTAGTAACACTAGATTTATATTGATTTATAGATTTCACATAAATTGGGCATTTGGAGCGATAAGAAGTCGAGCTTTGGCTAGTAATCATTAAGAGGTGAGTAGTAATTTTATCACAATTTATGTTTTTATAACTTGCATGATTTATACATGATTTTAATATGAATATGTTACTGATTATTTTGAGTTGCATGTGGGACAAGTCTTTTATTCGATATGATACCGAAATAGCTAGTTGAGATAATTACCGTTGCTTTAAATATCTCCGTTGTCACTAGATGTGTTTTACCGTTACTTTAATTTACTGCTATCGAAACAAAATTTCATGGTTTGATCTACATTATTTTAAAATATTTTCCTACGAGTATATATGGTTACAGAGACAAGTATTAATGGGAGTAGACATTGAAGGATCCCGTAGCTAACATCGGGTTAGTTAGACTCGGTGCACCTTGTAATTACCTATTATCGTTATAGCCCTCGCTAGTGGGAAGGTAGAACTAGCATACCGTTACCGATTTTCCTCGAGTAGGGACTACCGTTATATTTGATTTCTTGCGAAGAAGTCTACCGTTATACCGATTACATGATCTGTTCATTGAAACCTGCCAAATGTGAATATTGATATTATACAGTGGTTGCCGAGCTTATTACTGTATTGTTAATTGTATTATACTACAAGAAAAATATGATCAGACTGAAAATTCATTATTGTTTCTGAAAGGGCATTTTTATGATATTTTCTGTTTTAAAATACTAGCATGTTTTCTGACTTGTCCCCAATAAAAACGATTGTTGATTAAGTGTTATTACTCACTGAGCTAGCGACTCACTGCCCGCTATTTTTTTTACAGAGACAGCAGTTGACGCGGGCGAGGATTTCGTTAATTATAACGCACAAGTTAATAGTTCTTGTGAGCCGCACTTGTTCGCATAGGCGGGGATTTTATTTATTGTTATGGTCGTTTGTTTGAAGTCTTAGAGTCGCTCCATAGTCATTCTTTTAGTGTCATGAGTATTCTTTCGTTATTATAGACTTATGATGAGTATTGCACTTTCTTATCGAAATTGGGGATAAATTAGTATTTCTGGTTGTTAGTGGGTTGATGAGTAATGGTGGAGGCTTGTTTTGGTTAATTGATAAGTTGGTTATTGTTTGCTTTGATATTAGGATGGTTGGCTATTGATTTTGAGACAGAAATTTTTATTTGGATAGTTCAAAAATAGAGGAAACTCTGTCCGTTTTTCTGTAGAATACCGATAAAGCTTTCTTGGGAGCACTTGCTCCTAAGTGCCGGTCATGATCCTAAATTGGATCGTGACATACAATAACATAGAAATAGACAATGAATAACTAATGAACAACAGATGATAATAACAAGGTGCACATTTAAAGATAAAGGAAATAAGCATGATTTTACAAATAATTATGTCAAAAGCATATACATATTCACCAAATCCGCATACAAAGGAGATATGCACAAAATAGCATTCCCTCAAATCCTTATACATAAATGTAGGGTGTCTATGCGTGATAAAGACCCAATTTCACATTAATTCTCAAATAGCATTTATACGAATACTCCTACATGAGTCTAAAATGTCTATGCACGATGAAGACTCAATATTTATATCAATCTGACACCCTCCAAGTGTCCAGCTATTAACTAACAAGTTTCATGCATGAATGTGAGTATGTACATGATATGTATGAATATTTCTACATGATTCTAGAATGATATGCATGATAAAGACTCGAACTTTCCAACAACTGGCACTCTCAGTGCCCCGGCACTCCCAATGTCAAACTGCACACACATGGTCCAGTGTAACATGAGTACTTACGTGACTCCAGAGGGATGGATCCTAATCCATGAACCGCATAGATAACTCAATGTGCATAACGTAATCCGCACGGATAACTAAGGGTCCATAACATAATTCACACGGGCAACTCAAGTGCCATAACCATCTTGATCTGTATGGACAACTCACGTGTCATAATCATATCAATTGCATGGATAACTTACATGCCAAAACCTCAGTGCATATTAGAAAGCCATGTGCAGGGATGTATGCATAGATACAGGGCATAGCTAAGTATGATGCACATGGATGGAGAGATAACATGCAGAAATGCATGAACATACACAAGTATGACTACGATCATAACATGTATTCCAACATACAAAATAGAGCGTCATGTCCAAATAAGTAATCAAAAGTCTAAACATGATCTCTAGCATGAATACAATTGCTTAAGTAGTCATATAAATGAATAAAGCATATCACAAGAAGAACATGTGTCCAAACAAGACATAAAAAAAGCCAAAATCTATCCCAAATATGGTATAACCTAGATGACCGCATATACACTCGTCATTTCGCATATACGTCATCCCCAAACACGCATCAATTAGTATATATAAGTTAATTTTATGAAAATTTTCTTAAGTCGATGTTAAGAAAGATACTTATCTCATTTCGGGCTAGCATTATTCTTCAAAAGTTCAGCTTTCCTAGCTCTAAATCCATCAAACAAGCTCAATCTTAGTCCAAACAATAATCAATGAGGTCAAACAAAGCCATAGAAACCAACCATAGACAATAAAGTTTCGATCTTTAAAAAAAATCTCAAAAGTCAATAAAAAGTTAACCCGGGGCCACATGGTTATATCATGAGTCTAAGGTTGGATCTCGTTGATCTATAATCCCGCGAGTTTGAATATATGATTAGTTTTCAAATCCGAGTCCAAATCATGACTCAAAACCTTAAAATACACTTTTTAACATTCAAATCAAAAATTCTATTTTCTTCTTTTAGATTCCTGTCAACACCCCAATTTCCCCCCGTAGAATGTCGTGATGACACCTAGTCTTAGGGACTAGGTAAACCTAACACATACTGAATCAATAGCAAAATTTAACCAACAAGTGTTAATTACAAAGCAAGAGTTTCTATACAAAACCAACAATCCCAAAGCCGGTAGTACAAGTCATAAGCTCTACTAAGTTTACTAGAAAATCTCTATGTACAACTGTTCCGGAATAGAAATAAATAGTACAAAGTAAAACTTTCAGAAGGTGACTCCGAGGCCTGCGAACGCAACAACAGGTATACCTTGAGTCTACACAGCAACGCCCGATCAACTAGCTAATAATCAACAAATTCCGAAGTACCTGGATCTGCATAAAAGTGTGCAGAAAGTGTAGCACGAGTACACCACAGCGGTACCAGTAAGTATCAAGACTAACTTCGGTGGAGTAGTAACGAGGGACAACCAAGACACCTACTACACTTAATAACCTGTACAAGTATGAATGTGAAACTAGCAGGGGACAATATCAATATAAAGCTAAGCATGATAACATTAATGAAACAATGCTGGTAATAGGAAACTAAAATCAACAATTAGCAATGAGACACAATAGGTAATAAAGTCGTGGAGTATGCTGAATACAGTTTAAGTCCGATGATACCAAGTAAAGAAAAACAAGTAACACTCAATAAGAGCAACCACTTTCACACAAGATTTGGTCAAGGACTTTTCCGAGGTACTTCACCTCATAGTCACATTTCACGGGTCTCAACTCATGAACCCTAATCACTTGGCATTTTGTGCCCACATTACAATTCATAGCCGCACGTATGACTCACGTTCCAAGGGAGTGATAATATCCCATACCCAGACGAGCAACTCACGTGCAAACAACAATGATGACCTTGACCGCACGGACTACTCATGTGCTGGAAGAATAACTTTCACACAGAAGGCAAGTATATGAGGATGTATGTAAATGATCAATAGACATCAAAGTTCATCTTCTCAAACCGATATAGTGATTAATTACGTCTATGCTTTTGTAAGTGTTCTATCACAACTCGAGTCAACATGTTAGAGCAGAGACAACAAAATAGCACATAGGAAACAACACAACAAGACGTAAAATGCATAACTCACACCAGGTAGGCACACCACTACCCAAATATCATCAATAGCAATGCTCCCAGGCCATCACAGGTCATCACAAATCATCCCCGACACAGCCCACCTTGTCTCGCCACATATGCAACAATAAAGTAAATGCCTACCTTGTCTCGCCGCACGCGCATAATAATATTCCCACCTTGTCTCGCCACATGCGCAAATTCACATATTTATATATATATATATATATATATATATATATATATATATATATATATATATATATATATATATATATATATATATATATATATATATAGCTCGCCTTTTCACGCCGCATGTGCAATTATCAAAATTAACAATAGCATGAAAAACTCACGAGCAAACACCTTGACAATCCTCATAAAATACCACGTGCGCCAAAACATAACAATAAAATATAATGACTTTCCCCACATGTTCCCATATGCCTCAACTTTTCCTCAAAATAATTTCAATACCACAACCACGCATAACCCTCGACTCAATAACACTGAGCACAACAACAACAACACGAGAGTATGGCAAGTAAATCAACACAAGAACTTTAGATTACAAAGAAACGAAAGAACGAGCTCACAATGAAATATACAACATAGAATAATGGTTTCAACAACAGTAGCTCAACAAGGGGAGAGATAATGTGAAACAATGATACATAAGTGCAACTCGACGATAAGAGAGATAACATGAATCAATGACTCAAGATAAGGACAAGTCAACAATGAAAAGGATAGCAAAACTTCAGTTAAGGTTAAGCAATTACGGAAAGGACAACAATAACTTCAATTAAGGTTAACCAATTACGGATAAGATAATATGGAAATAAAAGAGGCGGCAACTTCAATTAAGGCACATAAGAGTTTATAGGCAACAAGGATAGAACATTAATCAATCAACTCCAAATAATCTACGTAGGGGCAAATTTAGTAAATGGAGGATTTAACATGATAAAAAACCTTCATTTCTAATGGACATAATAACCTAAGAACCTAAAACGGTCAAATTCCAACAAATAAGCCAGATACATACTCGTCACCTCGCGTACACGGCCTTCACATGACACAATTAGCACAAATGACTCAAATCCTAAAGGGTAGTTCTCCCGCACAAAGTTAGGCAAGATACTTACCTAAAAAAAGCAAGACCAACACTCTCAATTGACCTTCTCGTGTGAAACAACTCCCGGACGACTCAAATCTAGCCAAAACAACTTAACATCATAAATAAGAATCATAGGAAACAATTCCGGATAATAAAGCTTCGATCTTTAACAAAAACTAAAAAAGTCAACCCAAAAAGTCAATCCGGGCCTGCATCTCAGAACCCGATAAAATTTATAAAATTCAAACACCCATTCCGATACGAGTCCAACCATACCAAAATTATCGAATTTCGATATCAATTCGTCCTTTAAATCATCATTTTACATTTTTGAAAGTTTTCTCAAAATTCTCATTTTTCGCCAATTCAAACCACTAACTTAATGATAAAAATAAAGATAAAATAATGATATAAAATCAAATCTAGATAAAGATCACTTACCCCAATCCAACAACTCAAGATATGATAAAAATGCCAAACCCTCGAAATAGAGTACTTTATATCTCTACCCAGGTGTTCCTTTTTGGGACCGCGGAAAATGCCTCGCGATCGCAAAGCACAAAATACAAGCTGCCAAAAATAACTCATCGAGAACGTATGGAAAGAGTCGCGAATGCAGACCAGAATCTCCATCAACCTTCACGAACGCGTAAAGAAGCTCGCGAACACGGATAGTAAAACCTCTGATTCCCCATTCTAGTTCCTTGTACGCGACCACGTATTCACTAACGCGAACTCGATGACAAAAATCTCAAAGCCTCGCGAACACGGTCGTATCTTCGTGACCGCGAAGAACAAAAAAAATCCAGATCCAACAAAACACTACGCAATTGCGGCTGCTTCATCGCAAGGACACCAAATACCAACAATCAACAATCCAAAAATAGAAGAAAATGGCCCGTAGCCCATTCGAACACACTCGAGGCTCCTCCGTGACCCCGTCGAAACATACCAACAAGTTTTATAACATAATGCGGACCTTCTCGAGGCTTCAAATCACATCAAAACTTTGAATCGCACCTCGAATCAAAGTTAATGATCTTATGAATTTTCAACATCTACAACTCGTGTCGAATCATATCAAATCAACCCGGAATGACGTCAAATTTGCATGCAAGTTCCAAGTGACATAACAGAGCCATACCAGCCCTTAGAATCGAAATCTGAACCCAATATCAACAAACTCAACTCACGGTCAAACCTCTCGACCTTCCAAACTTTCAACTTTTCAATTTTCGCCGAAATGTCTCAAATTAACCTACGGACTTCCAAATCCAAATTCGAACGCACGTCTTAGTCCAAAATCACCATAAGAAGCTATTGGAATCATCAAACCACCATTCTGAAGTAGTCTACCTAAAAATTAAACTTTGGTCAACTCTTACCGCTTAACCTTCTAAAACAAGAATCATCCTTCTAAATCAATCCCGAAACATTCGAAAATCTAACTTGACCACACACGCAAGCCATAATACACAATAAGGAGATGCTCGAGACCGTAAGCCGCCAAATGGAATGCTAATTCTCAAAACGACCGGCCTGGTCGTTAAAATCCCTTTATTTAGAGCCAAAATCAATGATAGATTCAATTAGAAATCATAAATATTGGTTAAAACTCCTTACCCCAATGATGCTTATGAGATCTCCTTTAAAAATCTCCCAAATCCAAGTTGTGTAGCTCTCAAAATGATAAAATAACGTATATACACGAAATAGGGGTTAAATATTCAAAAAGAACTGAAATTTCATAATTAGGAGCTCGCCAAAATCCATGCGTCGCACGCCCATCCGGTCTGCACTTTCGTTGCAGGTTTCAGCTGCCACCCTTCACTAAAATAGTCATAAATTTTTTTGGAGATGTCAAAATGACTAACAGTTTGAACCTCTGGAAACTAGATTCTAATAGCTACATTCTTATCAAAACGTTTTTCTTAAGTCCCTTATGTTTTGGGAGAAACACACTTGTGAAATCAGATCAACTGCTATAAAATCCTGTCTCAACAATTCAATTCTTCTAAAACTTACTCCAAATGCAATGAAACTCACCCGAGCCCCTCGAGTGCCTTCCAAACCATCCCAATAAGTCCAACTACCCTATATGGACCTATCCAAAGTCTTAATATGCGAAATAAAATAGAATAACACAAGAGTCAATCCCAAGTCAAACGTATAAACTCTCAAGTTATTTAAATTGCCAACTTTAACCATAAGCGTTGAACCTTACACCGAGCCACTGAAGACCCGATCTGAACATAAATACAAGTACAAAATAATTATATGAATCTATTGGAACCTTATATCCCCAATTTGAGTATGTTTACCCAAAATGTTAACTTTGGTCAACTCTCTTAACTAAAGGTCTCTAGTTAGGAACTAAGTCTTCCAAATTGCTCCCAAATCTCTCGGAACCCAAATTAACTATACATGGAAGTCATAAAACACCATACAAACCTACTTAAGGTCTCAAATCATGATGCTAGAACTCAAAATAACTAACTGGGTCATTACATTCTTCCTTACTTAAACATATGTTCATCCGCAAAAGTGCCAAGAATCATTCTAAAATTGCTGAATATCTACATCCAAGTAATTGTGTTAATACATCTTAACTAAAGATTCCTCCTTGAACCTCAGCTTACAATCCTATAAACCCAAAATCAATACTCGAATTTTCCTCGAAGGGTTGATTCTTGTATATATTCATTGTATCAATCTCATTAATCTGTGTCGAATCATAAATGAACCACTGAAATACAACCACATGATATATCCCACATCCTTTATATCTATAGTCATACCTCTTAGTTATAACAACTACTCGTTGCCAAACCCGGTGCCGATCAAAATGCCCTAACTCAAATCGATCCATGTCCTAAGACGTCATTACACCGCTAATGATGAATGAAACCCATAGAAACTCATAACCACACATCAATCAATAAGTCTTGGATTACTCTCGTCCAATAAGAACAATTGCATGTTATGGGTTGCCTCATAGTATTCTTCTTCCCAACATACCTTATCAAATCCGATCACACTAATTCCAGGTCGGTTAACTTCGTCTCATCCAGTACAAGCTACTCGGCTGATAGGTTACACCAAATTCGACATGGAACCTCAAACAACATGGTTTGTGCACCATACAAGTAATAACTCAAATATGACAAATTTGTAGAAAAGCAACTTATAATCCAATGACTCCCCGAGTCTATGGTATTACTTTTTAGCAAGTCTTAAAGAATTTTTACACCCTGCTCAAAATGTCTGATAGATAACATATAAGCAAACCAACTCAACCTAGCCTGCATAACCAAAACACCTAACACAACTGCTAAGATCACATGGTGAACTGTCACTCTATCAAATTTGATGAATAAGTACCCCATGAACATAGAACCTTCTAGATGACATAAATTCCTTGTGAGCATGTAATTTTTACCCTACTTTATTCCTATTTTTATTTTTAGATTTATTTTTAGGATTTTTGGTAATTTTTTGCACTTATTTGCATTTAGTTGTATTTTTCATTTTTTTTTGAAGTCATGAAAAATAACAAAAAATATTCAAATCCTCATAGCATTGTTAGGTTTTTAATTAAATCTAGCACCTAATTGCATGATTTAATCATATTATTATTAAGAAAATCACAAAAATTATTTATTTTTGACATTGTTAGTTTTAATGTTAAAATTAGTGATTCTACTTTTTATAACTTAAGATTGACTAATTAGTTAAATAATACAGGTAAATAGCTAATTAATTTTACAAATTAAGATAACTTAGTACTTAATTAGGATTTAGTTAAATTAATTAGATTTTTAGAAGTTAATTAAAGAAAATAGGGGCTTAATTAGTTTTTGGCCGGACTGGGCCAATTTTAACCAGCCCAATCCCAAAATTCAAACAAAAAATACCTAAGCCGAATATCCCCAAACCGGTGCAGCCCCTCATATGAAGCAATTTTTAATTATGCGGGTGATTGATTAATTACCGGATAGCGGGATATTACCTAATTAATTAATTAATTGATTATAAGATAAAATTAAAATCTCCACCCCACCCCCACGTGGAAGCTTTTGCCTTAAACAAATTGTGACTCGTGTCTTTAGTCCATTCAATTAGAAGGCACATGGACATTAATTCATTTAGTCAATTTAGCAAGTGGAGTAAGTGACTCTTGCCTTCTTAAGCTATTTACACGTAGAAGGTAGAATCATATTAGTCATTAAACTTGTCTTCCGTGGATATCAATCCATTTTGTCAAAATCATGATATATTCAGAAAGGCTACATAAAGAACGAAAGTGAGGAAAAATTTGAAAAGTTCATACTACAACAACAACAATTAACAATCAGATGCTAACTTCACTTTCTAGGATTTTAAATATAAAGACCATTTCATTCTCAAAGACTACAAATCAGACGTGAGGTTTTGGGGATTAGCAAGGTGATTTGTTAAAAATTGCTACAAATTCGTAGAAATTCTTACAAAACACTACAACGTAATTTATTCAATCAATGAGGTTTCTTAGCACATTAACAACAGGATTTTGTAATTCTAAGGGAGTACGATGTAATCCTTCCCAAGAATATCGTACGGATTTTTTCCTACTCTGGGTATGTTAAGGCTATCCCTTCTTTCTTTTTGGCATGATCTATACAACACAAACAAAACGAGAAAACGCACAACTTTCATAAATTACTCTATACGTAGAATGCTAGAGATGTGTATATTCTTGTTTTCCCATAAGTCTTATTATTCTATCGTCTGTTAGTGGGTCTAAAAAATATGAAGAGTTGAATTTTGTTTCATGATATAATTAGAGATATAATGGTCGTATGACATTCCGAGAGATTTTATTGACGTACTTCTCACGCATTTCATTCATTTATACATGTAAATTAACCCATGACCAGACGACGTTATATACGCGTATATATGTATAATATATGTATATGGGATATGGGAAAAGATTACGGTGTTATATACGCACCACCACCTGATCAGCTGGTATATGTTGATGATTTTTCCCACAGTGGCCGAGATGATATGATGGGATGCCCTCAGAGGCCTGATGATATTATGAAATATGTACCTATGCACTACATGACATTCATACGCATATGCATGACACTATAATTATTTCATGAATTACAGAGATATCCAGACTTACAGGTCGAGTCATTTACTCTATATTTCTTCCATGTCTGTTATGTACTTATTTATGTGCCTTACATACTCGGTACATTATTCGTACTAACGTTCCTTTTGCCTGGGGACGCTGTGTTTCATGCCCGCAGGTCCCGATATACAGGTCAAGAGCCCTCCAAATAGGCTATCAGCTCAGCGGAAGATGTTGGTGCGCTCCATTTGCTTCGGAGTTGCTTGTTTGGTTAGTATGATTTAGACGTGTATTGTTTGGTTTGGCGAGACTCTTTCCCGACCTTTATGAAAGTTATGTATTCTTAGAGACCCTTAGACATATGTCATGTACGTAAAAGATTGTATGTCCTTGTCGGCCTATGTTCAGTATACGAGTGGTTATTTTGGTCTTATATGCCCGTATGTCTTATGTATAATTTGGTATCACATGTTGTATTCTACTTATATCACGACATCCTTCTAGCTCAGTTATCTATGATAGTATGATATGAAAATATACGCTATGTTGGTACTCGATTGGGTAAGGTACCCGGGGCCCATCGCGGCCCATCAATTTAGGTCATGACATCATTAAACTAAACGGTGTCGTTTAAGCGCCAGACGATCCTGGCCGTTGATCTTCAATAGATCCAACGACCCGAAACTCATCTCCTTTTTAGTATATAAGTGTACTAATCCCCTCCTAACCCCTCATTTCAAACTCCACCCTCTCACGTCTCTCTCTCTAAGCCGCCCCCAAACCCTAGCTGCCCTATCAACCTCCACCTTAAGCCATCACCGCAATTCGCCTATGGCGGCGGCAATACCTAACACCACCCCAAAACCACACAAATCCACCCTATTCTCTCCCCACTCTTCCTAAAACCCCACCTCACAAATCAAACCCCCCAAAAAACACCATTAAAACCATCAGATCTTGAATCAGAGAAACCTAGAAACCCTAGCTCCGCCCTAGCCCCGCCGCCAGAAATCGCCTACCGCGGCGGTAGAAATCCAAATCCACTCAAACTCACCCCATACACTCCCCTCACCCTCCTGAATCTCACCTTACCTGTCAAAACCCCAAAAACTCCACCAAAACCAACAGATCTTAGATCTGAAAACCAGAAACCCTAGAGCCGCTGCCGGAAATCGCCTATAACGGCGGCAGAACCCTAAATCTACCCAAACTCATACCAGACAACCACCACACCCCCTAGAACCCCAATCTACCCATAGATCCAGAAAACCCCCCACTAAAAACTCTAGATCTTAGATCTAAGATTTTCATAACCCTAGATCTACCTTTCCTAATTTGTATAATAATCCTCCTACCAGTATTTCCCATAAGGGATCTCAGATCCCAGATGGTTGTATTGGTAAGAGAGTTTTTAACAACTAGTTCCCTTTTTGCCAAAAGACAGTCGGTATAATTTCTTTTTCTTTTTTCCTCTTTTTTTTCTTCTATTTTTTCCTTTATCTTTATTTTTATGTTTATTTTTTTAGTATTACTATTCTTATTTTGTTTGCCATTATTTGGTCTAAATTAATTAATAAGATTTGCTGTTGTTTTCTTTTTATTTATTTATTGTTTTATTGGATAGTTGGGCTTCACTGAAGTGGTCCGTTCCACTTGGTTCAGAAATTGGGCCTGTCTGATATAAAAACCCATAGCTTTGTTAAAAGCTTACGAGCCCAAAGTGTTTAGACTAAGAGTTACATGACTCAGGCCCAGAACCAGTCTGGTTTCGAGGCAATTCCAAGGCCCTTAAGGGTCCATTTTGGAATTTAGTTTGAAATCTTTTCAGAAAAAATGTTAGAAACTTCTAGAATAGGGACAACTGTCCCAATGCTGAGCAGGAAAGGATAGGGATAAGATCCCAAATATCCAGAAATTAGACAGTTGTCCATTTTTTAGGATAAGAACGTACCAAAAATTGGAGAGATGTCCATTTTTCTGTTAAGGAAAGGTGCCTTTTCCCTTATTTTAGGGATGCTGGCAGATTCCTTTTGGTACCCTAATGCTTATACCTTTCACTCTCTCACTCTATATAAACACTCACCTTTTTCTTATTAGACACACACATATACACCTGAATACCTACAGACGTATATACATACACATACATAGACGAAAACACAGATACACATACACAAAAAAATTTCCTGAAATTACTAAGTCTACACTGCTTTAAGTTCTTTGCCTTTCAATTTTTAAAACATCTGAAAAACTAGTATTGGTATTTCAGAAACAAAAACCAAAAAAATTAGATTACTTTCCTACTGGTTTGTCAAGTTGGGACTAGAAATTCTTGGGTATTCTACTTGATCTCCTGGTGCTGTTTATTCAAGTTTCAGGGACCTATTTTATTTATCTGTTTGTTTGCTTGCTGTTATCAAGGTGCTTTCTTAACAATGTAAAGTTTAATTTTTCTGTATCATGCTATGACTATGCTGGTTATCAAAAATCTGTGTTTTATTTATACTGCATGAATCATGTTGGTTGCTTGGTTGGGAGTTATGTGTAAATTCATGTAGAGTTAATTATTTACACTGTTTAGGCAATTTAAGTTATACTAGATTTATATTAATGTATTCTGGAAACTGCAAAAATCTGTTTAAAGCTTCATATGTTCATAAGATCCATACGTTCATATGTAATAGTAGAAACAAAAACAACTTTTTTTTAGAAAACTTGTTAAAGTAGTTAACAGGTAGATTGGTTATCACTGTTCAGTTAGAAAGATGTAATAATTTAGTTTTTTTAATATATTTTCTTGTACAATGAATTAGCTTAATATATTAGTAGCTTTACTATACTGTTTTAAATAATTAAATATAGTAACTCCAATTCCATTAGTTTTAAATTATGAAAAGCTGGATTTTATAAGCAAACTGAACAGTAATCAGGGTACATTTTTCAGGCCCAATCCATTGGGTCTATGAGATTGTACTCTGGATTTTTCTGCTAATAAATCAAGTTGAAAATTCGATTAAAGGTATTCACTTTTTAAAAATCTTAAATACACAATGATTTTCAAACTTATCATTTTAACATAGTGTTAATATAAGAAATAGAAGACTTAGGAAATCAGTAAGAAAAATCATCGAATCAAATCAGATTTTTTATTTGCTTTACTTGTGTCCCAAAACCCCTTTGCTTTATATTTTAAAAGATAAAAAAATATAAGTAAAATTTTATTATTGCTATTACAAATTTTTGTCTCAAACTCGTTCGAACAAATATGCATTGAGCCAGAGTCATTTGGACTCATTATCACCAGGCTCGAATCATCTTGGGATTAATTCCATTCAGCTGTTAATAAAATATGCATTTGGGCCAGAGTCACTTGGACTCAGTAGTACCAGCCCCAGATCTTCTTGGATGAAATTCATTTAGTTGCTCTAAAACATGCATTGGGCCAGAGTCACTTAGACTCAATCTAGCCCAAAATTTTCCAAATTGAATTCATTATCTAATCAAAATACACAATACGCGTCTTGGGCCAGAGTTCATTTAGACTCCGCCTTTATCAGGCCCAAACTCTTATTTATGGGCATGTTTGGCAGCAAATACATAAGCTGCCCAACTAAATTAAACAAATGTTTCACATATTGCACTTTCACACCTAGTTACACGACATAGGGTATTTAGTTTAGATACATAAGCATAACTTAAGGTAGTTATAATCGAAATAATTATTACAATTACGTACACGCACGTGTGACATAGTTGTAATGCCAAAAATAAACCAAGGTACACGTTCGCGTGACCATGGTAAAACGTTCTTAGTAAATAAAACGCCTTAATCAAACACTCATAGAAATGCTTCAGGCGCGGGTTTTAAAACTACTATCGTGATTGTGTACATGTTCGCATGATGTGATTACGATTCTTTCAAATAAATTCAAGTTACGCGTTCTGATAAGTAGAGATTTTAGTCTATTATTTGATCCCTTTTACTTAGGTTTTGGGCCAAAAATGCGTGAAGGTATTCTAGGAAACTAACGTAATATGCTTTCTTGCAGGGTTTGTTCAAAATAAGCCAAAGAAACCATAATCAACTCATAAAAGGAGTCAAACTTGCACAAATCCAAGACAGGGATAAGAGCGTGGACCGCGAAATAAAAGAGCGGTCGCGTAAGAATTAACGCTGAACCGACCATTAATTCGTGGATCGTGAAATGGAGATTCAGAGAAGTGATTTTTGGGCACAGACTTGGGCGCGGACAAAGGCAGAAAGAAGCGGCTGCGAATTTATTGGCGCGGTCGCGTTTGGAATTCCGTGAATTGTGTTTTCCAGGATTCAGAGACTTCACAAGTGTGAAAAAATTGAGAAGGGCGGTCCGCGTCAAAAGTACGCGATCATAAAAATGTCTCGCGCGGACGCAGTGGAAAATACGCGGTCCACAAATCAAGGTCCATCCTAGTCTCAGATGTGAAATGCGGACCGCGCCCAATATTACGCGGCCGCGAAAGCCAAGGCGCGAACGCGGTCACAATTACGCAGCTGCGAAACCTCCGCAGGGGTATTTTTGTCCGAAAATTTCAGCTTAGTATAAATAGACCTTTTTTTCAATTTTAGGTTAAGTTTTAGTTTGGCAGAGCACATGAACAACTGGTTTTTCCCTTTCTGGGAAATTTTATAGTAGATTTACCTTCAAACTTTAGGTTTTCATCTTTTACTTTAATATTATGGCTTATATTTCCTCTTTATCTTTGATTTCTGCTGTTATGATGAGTAGCTAGACCCTATAGCTAGGGTTGTGACCCAACCCTATTGTGGGTATTTCATGGGTCTTTAATTTTAAGGCTTAATTGTTTATGGGTTAGTGATATTTAGCCTAAATCATGCTAGAACTGTAGAATTAGTGGTTGCAAACATTGATTCATGCCTTCATGACTTAGGCTCTTCTTGAGAAAGAGGGACTAAGTTTAGGAAAATTAGGCTAACAAGGAATTGGGGTGAACTCAAGAGATTGATAGCCCCAATTAAAGGGAAACCTAGAGATAGTAATATCCGACTTGAGCCAATATCACTAGTATTGCATGAACACCCATTTGGACTTGAGAAAGCTAAATTGGGCAAAGTCACTCAAACTACCGAGAGGTATAGAGTGAGCAGTTGCGTGTGATGGTTATATCACGACCCCAATCAAAACAAGCTTGCCCTAGATTCTCGATACCCGTTAGATATTCACCTAGGAGGAAGTCACTACCCTAGTGCCTTTTAAAAACTTGAAAACTCTCACAAAAAATATTGTAATTAGCTTTCTCTTAGCATACAATAGTATAAAATTAGAATAGAACCAATCACAATCATGTTTGGAAGTGCAATTAGGAACAACACACGCATCTAGATTAGTTAGATACCTAACTCCAAATCAGTTAAATCCATATGGAAATCGATCCTGACCTTGTTGGGTAAAACTGCATCGACCATCCTTGCTACTCTATAGTGGTGTAGGTTTGGCACCGATCAATTTTTGGCGCCGTTGTCAGGGAGTTAGACAGTTTTGGCTATCTATCTAACTATTTGTGTGTCTTGTTTTTCTTTCCTTCCGTTTTATAACTTTTGTTTGTCAATCGCTTTAGGTACCTAGTGGCTCAGAATGATGCTCTCGGACATATTCTTCTGGGGGAGGAGGTAGATGAAAATGATGCGGATGAGGTTAATCTAGAACCTCAAGTCCAAAGAAGAGGCCGTCAGGCTAATGACAACATTCCAAACCCTCCCCTTCCTCCTCCAAGGGCAGCACACTGGGTGCTACCCAATGAAGGCTACACAAGTGCAATTGTCCTGCCTTGGATTCGGGCGGGCAATTTTCAAATAACCAATGTCATGCTGACTCTATTAGAGCAAAGGGGTTTCTTCACCGGAGCTCCCATCAGAACGCATATAAGCATCTAAAAAGTTTTGTAGACACATGCTGGGGGAGAAAGAAGACGAATGTATCTGAGGACGCTCTGAGATTGAGACTTTTCCCATTTTCACTTAGAGGGAAAGCTTTGGATTGGCGCGAGAGGCTATCCAACCATTCCATCACCACTTGGGATTAGTTGGCTGATAAGTTCATAGAAAATTTTTTCTCTCCGGGTCATATGGAAGTATTACGGGATGAGATCTTAGCCTTTAAACAAGAGCCAAATGAACCCTTACATGAAATCTGGGAGCGGTACCAGACAATGGTAAAAGAATGCCCCAACAATGATATGACTGAAGCAATGATATAGCAAACCAACCAGTGCGTGGTGAACCAGCTAGCAGGGGATTTCATGAAAGTTCCTTATGCCGATGTATGTGACATATTAGCTGAGATGGCAGAAACCCCCTCCTTGGAAAAGTCGGGAAAACGTTCCTCACGGTGACCCTAATGTCATCCATCTTCACAAGGAACTTCATGATCACAGACAAGCCATGAAGAGTTGTCAACTACTATGAACCAGTTAGCAAAGGCTCAACTTCAGCAAGTTCAGGGGCCAAAGAAAGTAAACGCCATGGAAGGGGTGAATCTAATGGTCAACAAGAAGAGACAACGTGGTCAACAAGAGCAAAACAATCAAGATCAATATGAGCAAATTGGTAGTGTTTACAATCAAGAAGATTCTTATGATCATAAAAATGAGGAAGTTTTATATGCCAATAACTACCAAGGTCAACGGAACAATGCTCCAAATCAACAATGGAGATCACAAGGGAACAATTAAAACTGGGGAAACCAAGGCCAAGGAAATTGGAATAGTGGCAACAACAAAAATCCGAACAATTGGGGGAACAACCACCAAAACTAGGGGAATCAAGGAAATATCCAACAATAACAATAACAATTGGGGAGGTAATGGAAACCAAGGGGGTTGGAATAATAATAACCAAGGCAACCAGGGGTCGAGCTTTCAAAGGCCCCCTATGTATCAACAACCTAACAATCCGCATCCATATACGTCTCAAGGGAAAAGTTCTTCAAACAATGAGATAGGACGGACAAAGAGTGTGTTCAAATAAATGATGAAAAGAAATGCCGACTCCGATGCCTAAATAGCCTCCCACACTACTTCTATCCGCAACTTGGAAGTACAAATAAGTCAAATTTCTCAAGCATTGAATACTCACACTAAGGGGGCACTATCAAGTGATACATTAGTAAACTCGAAGGGTGGGAAGAATACAGGCCATGCTATGGCGGTGACCACAAGAAGCGGTAGAGGTGGAGATGCAAGTACCTATAATATAAAGAAGATTGTGAGTGATGATGTTGTGTTGCAAGAAGATGATGAGATTCAAGCCAATGATGAGACTGTGAATGATGAAGTAAGTATCAATATTGATGACAACTTGGAGGAGATTCAAATTGATGTGAACCCGTCTAGGGAACACGTGATAGACATACCAGAAATGGTAGTGCCCAAAGCCAAGGTCCCTTTGCCAAGGCCTCCTCCACCGTATCCTCAAAGGCTTGCAAAGAAAAACAATGAAAACCAATTCAATAAGTTTATTGATATGATGAAAAGTTTGTCAATCAATGTGCCCTTGGTGGAGGCTCTGGAAAAAATACCGGGATATGCCAAGTTCATGAAGGACTTGGTAACAAAGAATAGATCTATGAATTGTGAGACCATCAAAATGACTCATCAAGTAAGTTCCATTGTGCATTCGATGGCTCCAAATCTTGAAGATCCCGGTGCCTTTAAAATTCCATGCACCATTGGTAGTGCCGATTTCGTAAAAGCCTTGTGTGATTTGGGAGAAAGTATTATTTGTTGCCATATTCCGTGTTCAAGAAACTAGGTATTGGGCAACCGAGATCTACTTCCATAAGATTGCAAATGGCCGATCGGACAATGAAGAGGCCGCTTGGGATTATTAATGATGTTCTTGTTCGGGTCGACAAGTTTATTCTGCCCGCAGACTTTATGATTCTCGACTGCGAAGTTGACTATGAGGTGCCTATCATATTGAGGAGACCTTTCCTAGCAACAGGGAAGGCATTGGTTGATGTGGAAGAAGGGGAGCTCACATTCCGGGTGGGCGATGAAAAATTTGTGTTCCACGTGTGCAAATCAATGAGGCAACCTAATAGCAAAGAAGTTTTCTCTTTTGTGGATCTTGTGACAGAGGTGGTAGTTGATGACATGCGTGTTATTATCAATGTGGAAGACCCTTTGGAAGCTATGTTGTTAAACCAAGAGGATGATGAGAAGGAAGGCTATGTGCAAATGCCTTGCAAGGAATGGGATCCTACTCATACAGGCCCCGAAAAATTTCCTTAGACTTAGAAAACCGGAAGACTCCACCAACAAATCCCTCAATCGAGGAGCCACCAACAATGGAGTTGAAGCCTTTTCCCTCACACCTCATGTATGCATTCTTAGGCCCTTGTTCAACATTACATGTTATTCTTTCTTCGTGCTTAACTACCGTGCAGGTAGATCTACCCTTGCGGTGATTCAAGCAAGGAAGAAGGCAATTGGATGGACTTTGGCCGACGTTCGAGGTATAAGTCTTTTGCATGCACAAAATTATACTAGAGGATGATGCCAACCCTCCGTGGAACATCAAAGGAGGTTGAATGAGGCCATACAAGAGGTCGTCAAGAAGGAAATTATCAAGTGGCTAGATGCAGGGGTTGTGTACCCCATTTCGGATAGTTCATGGACTTTGCCGGTACAATGTGTGCCAAAGAGGGGGGGGAGGGTATGACTGTGATAAAGAATGATAGAAATGAATTAATCCCCACCATAGCTGTCATCGGTTGGAGGGTATGCATGGATGGTTACTCCCAACTATGACTTATAAAAAGGACTAAGCGGTCGTTGTCAATATATTCCGGGTATTAAGCCCAGAGTCGAATCCCACAAGGAATTAACCTATCAAATACAAGTATCAGGCTCACTCAATTCCACGTAATCAACTTCCAATATATTTTAGATAACAATTGGTCCACATAATCAACTTCCAAGATATTTTTAGATAACAATTGGTTGTTTTTCTACTAACTATTACTTAATGAAATTATATTAACTAGAGATAACTAAAAATGGGTTGTAAACAATAATGAGAATGATCTAAGGTTATGATTTCCCCCATTGATGGAATCCCTTCCTGCTATGTTTCATATAAATTTGCATAATCGTCTCTATTGATCATGAACACTCTTACTACCGTAAATCTCTCTCGAGTAGTTACGACAATTTACTAGACATACTCTCCCGAGTTACACTAGCTGGATTTTATGACAACTCACTTAGATCGCACCCAAGGTTTCGCTATCCCTAATCTCACCTTTAAACCCTTGGTTATTGATTCCTCACATACGTGGGGAGTGATGTTGTTCAACAACTACCTAAATATGCACTCTCTCCCGAGTAATACATACTAAATAGGCACATCTAATTGAGGATCATTTCAATTAACTACAACAAGAACGTAGTTGAACAAATAGAGATTAAACTTGGCAAATCTATATTAACATACCAAGAATTTCATCCTTCAATAGGCTCCATCAAAACCTTAGACTAAATATTTAGCTATTCATGATAAAACTAAATAAATCCATAAAACAATTCATGATTCACAAAATAATGATAAAAGGAAGAATAATGAAAAACTCTAATGGTATCTTGATCTTCTCACACTTGTTCTTACCTCCAATTGAGTCTAAAAACAAGCTTAACCTTTACTTGAGCAAGTTTGTTGAGTTTATATGGGATTAGGATAAGTTGCCCACGTTTTAAACTTTAGCCCCAGGACTCTCTTGGCCTTCTCCAGATCGACCGCGGTCGTGGGCCAACTGCGGTCGTTTTAAACAACTCTGTTTTGTGTCTTTTTCCACCGCATTCTAGCCACGGCCCGACCGTAGTCGTGGTGGAATTTTGCCCAGTTTTTCTTCACTTTTTTTTTTCTTGCTCGTTTTCATCCGGGCGCTTCTCGATTGGCCTTGTATCTACGTATTCGACCCCAAAACACTCTATATCATCCTCCTACCTTGGAGTAGTTCCTGCAAAGCATAAAAACCACAATTAGAGAATTTGTTATCATCTAGCACTTAAAACATCAATAAAGTATGGTTAACTTAGAGCAAAAATAGCATATACATCGCATAATATAGGCTACTATCAATACCCCACACTTAAACCGTTGCTAGTCCTCAAGCAACAAAACCACACTCTTTAGGCCTAACCATCTCTGGGTAACTTCCCTACTCCTCGCACCGAGAACAATTCACACTGGTGGACTACCTCGACGTAACATCCACACCTCAAGAGTGGACTCTCTCTCTAGCCACGCAATGTCCCTAACCGGCTCTCCTACTCTCAGTCTGAGGTCCAGACTTACCTCCCTTTCACGAGTCAAATGCCCACTCACCACAAAGAGACTTAAGTCATAGTTATTATAATTCACACACTGAGGACTTCAAACAAGTAAGATTTCACTCACCCTCAGAAAGAAATTCTCATGCCACATAAAACGCACCGTAGGCTTTCCCTTAGTGTAAATACTCAACTAATCGAGATCCTTTGGTCTAGAATCAAGTAGGACTTTATTTGGTTGCGGGACAGGTATGATATATATGGATATAAGTGTGGCTAAACCTCCCTAAGAACTTTAATACATTTTTTCACAAGCCCATACTGTTGTCAAACCATTATTCCACCTTTTCATCATTGTGTTATACCCCTTACTTCTTTAAGCAGACTTTTTCAAAAGCCACCACCATTTGAGACTTATGGTGGGGTGAGAACTTCTACAAAGGTTCTTAGCTATGGATTTTATTGGCCTACCCTGTATAAAGATGCTAGCGAGCTTGTTAAGAGGTGTGATGAGTGCCAAAGAGCTGGTGGAATTTCCAAGAAGGATGAAATGCCTCTCAACTTCATGGGGCCATTTGTGAGTTCATGTGGCAACACTTACATTCTTGTTGCTGTTGATTATGTTTCCAAGTGGATTGAAGCTGTGGCTTTGCCCAACAACGAGGCACGAAGTGTGGTGGCATTCTTAAAGAAAAACATCTTCACGAGGTTTGGCACCCCAAGGGCGATCATTAGTGATGGGAGTTCTCATTTTTGCAACAAGACCTTCGATACTTTACTTTCTAAGTGTGGTGTTAATCATAAGGTGTCAACCCCTTATCATCCCCAGGCTAGTGGACAAGTTGAGTTCTCCAACAGGGAGATAAATAGCATATTATCCAAAACTGTCAATGCAAACCGGACTGTTTGGTCAAGGAAACTTGACGATGCTTTCTGGGCTTATAGAACTGCGTACAAGACTCTAATTGGTATGTCTCTGTACCGGTTGGTATTTAGGAAAGCATGCCATATTCCAGTTAAACTAGAGCACAAGTCCATGTGGGTGCTGAAGAAATTAAACCTTCAATGGGATGTAGCTGCAAATCTCCGGGTAGAGAAACTTAATGAACTTGATGAGTTCCGGTTCTATGCTTATTCCAGCTCATCCTTGTATAAGGACAAGATTAAGCACTTACATGACAAATATGCTCGGAACAAAGAGTTCAAGGAGGGTGACTTGGTTCTTCTATTCAACTCTCGGTTACGACTGTTTCCGGGAAAGCTCAAGTCAAAATGGAGTGGCCCTTTTGAAGTGGTGCATGTAACTCCGTTTGGTGCTCTTGATTTGAAAAACAAAAATGGTGAAATCTTCAGAGTTAATGGGCTCCGAGTGAAGCACTACCTTGGAAACTATGATGACAGCCACATGGTGGCCTTGATCAATCTCAAATGATGAGGGTAACATGCGTCGTGTCACGACGTTAACTCAGATGCTTCTTGGGAGGCAACCCATGTGTTTTTGTTTCTTTTTGATTTTCTTCTTAAATTAGGTATTGTTTTGGACTAACTGGTTGTGAAGTTTGTGTAGGAATTGGTTGTGCAGTGCAGGACTTTTGACAGGAAAAAAATTGGCTAAGTGTGGGAATTTCGTGGGTTGCTCCCAAAATTTCACGGTCCGCGTGAGCATTTCACGGCCGCATCTTTTTTCCGCAGACACGTACTTGAGAATATAAAAATATCAACTCTCTGAAGTTGAATTCACGACCGCATTCACAATTTGGTGGACCGCGGTGGCTTTCGCGGCCGCGGTCGTTTTTCCGCGGACTGCGCCCAGGTTTTTACAGTAGTTCTTCATAAGATATAAAGTGTGGACCGTGGTAGAATTTTGCGGACCGTGATCAGGTAAGGGGGTGGGTCTCCATCTGTTTAGTATAAATAGAAGGTCCTTAAGACTTTTACACTTTCCGAACCTCAAATTTTCACAACACTACAACACTGTTCATCTTCCTCTTCTTTGGATCTCAATCTCATTTCATACTAATCAAGAGTCCATTTTCCACGACAATTTCACAACTGGTATGCTCAAATCGTTGACTTGATTTTATCTTTTTATTCTCTTTTCTTTTAGCTTTATTTTATCTTTTTAGTTAAGGTTTGAATACTTGCCATAATCTCAAATTGAGGTTTAAATTCATATGGGTAGTGTTTACATGCCTAATGGGGGATAGGGTTATTAACTATGCTTGTTAATTGTAATGATTTTTGCACTTAGTGAAAACCCTAGGTTTAATGTGTTCATCAGTATCAGCTGCGTTTGAATTTCGCAACCGCGGTCAGTTTTTCGTTGTCCGCATTAGGGTATGCAACCGCATTTAGTTTTAACTAACTGACCATTGGTGTTGTTCGCGGACGAGGTGACTCTTCTGCAGTCCATATTTGGTCTTTCACAGCCACGTGTAAGATTTCGCGGTCCGCGCTCTTGAACTTAAGAGAGTTTAATCATTGCTTTCGCGGCCACATTCACTTTTACGTGGTCCGCGTTGGGTCTTTCGTTGCCCGCAATCGACCATGATCAGAGAGTTGGTATTCTGAACCTAGTCTCTTCGCGACCACATTCATTTTTATGCGGTCTGCGATGGCCTTTCCGCGGCCGCGCTCAGTTTTTAGCGGTCAATGGTGCACTATTTTTAGATGCACTGTGTTCATTTCATCTGCATTTATTTAAGGATAAATTGAACCCCAATACTAATTATCTTTCCCTACCTATGTGTTGCAGATAATGGTGCAATCTCGTGGTGAAGGAGACAAACCAAAAGGGAGGGAAGAATCCTCCCGAGGCTGGGGTAAAGGCAAGAAAGCCTTACCCTTGAAGCTCAGAAGATTATAAGCTAAAAGCAAACCATTGTGAGACCTCAGGCTGATTCCTCGAATACAAGTGAATACCTCCCATCTCGGGAGACTCCCGAGGGAGAATCTACACAACAAAAACAACTGGAGGCTTAATCAAAACCTTTCAGACTGGTCAATGAACCTACCCCCTCATCTAAGTCGTCTGATGGCTTAGAATGAGGTAGTGAGACTTCAGCACCATCTTCCCTGCCTGCTGTAACTCCGGACTCAACAACGACTACTATTAATATTGATGATGAAGAAGAGGTACCGGATGATGGGAGAGGAGGTGATACCCATGTGGGGGTTGACCAGGTCAAGGAAGCCCGCGGTATGGGAAGATAGGTTCGTGAGTGAGAAGGCCTACCAGAAATTCCGGGAATGGTGGACACAAAGGCCGCTTACCATTAAGCGACAATTCATAGAAAAAGACCTTCTCCCTCACAATCCGAATGTGAAGAGACAATTTGAGGAAAGAAAGGGGTGGAAATACTTCACTAGCAGGTTGCCAGACGCAAATGAGTACCTAGTAAAGGAGTTCTACGCTAATGTTGCCCTCACAAAAAAGAGCACCACTGTGACTAAGATACGTAATCGAAAGATATGGTTTGATGGCAAAACATTGAACACATATGTCGGGTTTGAAGATGTGGACACAACTCAATATTTAGAAAAAGGTGGCATTAGATGAAGCAGCCCGTCCATGTCTAGCAGAGGTGATAGACATCCCAGGGACAACATCGGCCTGGCTTATGCCCGGAGTCTCAATTGTCAGAAACAACCTTAGCTTTGAAGCCAAAGGGTGGTGTAGCTTTGTATGCAGCCGACTTGATCCGTCCCAACATGACAGTGACATCCCAGTCTCCCGGGCGATCCTCATAGCTTCCATCATGGCGGGGTACCCGATAAATGTGGGGAATATCATGGCCCAAAACATATCCAAAGCAGCCGGGAAGGAAGAAAGGTCCTACCCCTTCCCCAACTCCATCACTATGTACCTAGAGGACCAAGGGGTAGAGGGGAGGCATTATGACGCAAAGATAAAGCCGAAGAGGACCTTCTCCTGGTACAGCCTTCAAGGAGCAGACAACCCGAAATCCAAAGGAAAATCCACTATTCCCACTGGCCAGTCTGAAGAGCCAAGGGTAGAGGCCACCGGGTTAGAGCCTTCCATAACATAGGGTTCTTCAGCTGCTATGCCTCCTCCTTCATCCGGGCCGCCCATCACCGCCCATTATCTATGCCATCATCTTCCACTTACCCTTGGACTGCACTAAGCGTTACTCATACTCTATCCAGCATCAACAACTAGATGCAAGCAGCTACATCAAAGTTGTCTCTTTTATCCAGTGCAGTCGCAACACAGGCAACCCCAACACAACTTCAGTTACCTCCATCAATGGAGGATTCATTGAAGCAACTCCTGGACAACCAAAAGAAGATCTTGGAGATTTTGGATTCCCATGGCAAGGCGATAAAGGATTGGGAAAGCAGGTCAAGAAAATAAGAAAGACTCAAGACTCAAGACTCAAAGGAGTCAGTGGAGAAGCTGAAGAAGAAGGTGGAGAAGTTCACTTCTGTCGGTGACTTCCCACTGGACTTGCTTATGGAGGAGACTGCTCCAGCAGCACAGACAACACATGCATCAAAGCAGGAGGCTGACAGAGAGCCAGTGAGAATATTTGTGGTGACTCAGTCAGAGGAATTGGAGATACAATTGGAGGACCCCAAGGGAGCTGATGATCCTATGCAGTCCAAGGATCCCACTAGTGTGCCTGACCCCATGCAGACAGAGACCACATAGGGAGTTCTCTTTACTCTCTAACCCTTCCCTGATTTTATTTTGATATTAGCATTGAGGACAATGCTATCTCTTATGAGGGGTTGTCTTGATTTTGATGACATTGGCATGTAATAACTTTGATACTATTTCTCTTTATTTTTACTTATAGTTATTTTTCACTTTTGGTATGTCTATAACTTTACTATTCCATGTATATATTCATTTCCATTTTGTATATATTCGTTTCACTCCATTATTGTACATATTCATTTTACTTTCCGTAGTTTACTTTATAACTTATTTTGTATTTTTACTTAATATCTTAGCTTCTTATTTCCTTTAGTAGCTTCTTTTTACATTTTTCATGATCAATAAGCCTTTGGTTTTCTTAATGCCACATTTCTTTCCAAAGGTGGATGTTGTGTGAACCGGGTGGCTCTTCCGAACGATGGATCACCATTTTCCTAAGGGATTGTCTGTTTTTCTTTTTTGCTTTGATATATAGTAGTAATTAATAAAAGTGTCTCAAGTAGTATTCACTTGGTACTAACACATTTACCTTCGACCTCATGGTTAGAGACAAGTTGATTGACAAAGAATAGCTCTGATTATGCCCTTTAGACTCTTGAGTTGACTAAAACTATCATCAAGTGGTTTCTTTGAGCCATATGTGATTTTCAATCTTATCTAGGGTTGTTGTGGCCCCTCGACTCTATTCTCTTTAACGATCCATTAGCTTGATAGGTGAGGTACTGAATTGCAAGTCCAAGTCCCGTGCCAATAAGTCTAGAACTTTCCCTGAATGTTTGTCTAGGCGAAATCCTAAGTGTAGCTCGACTTGAGAAGTGATTGTAGGATCTCCTTGGTCCTATTTGAACTTTAAAAGCTTCCATAGCCTACCAATATGATATTCCTAGTCAACCCTTTTGAGCCTAAGCCTTTTTCATTCAATAGCCACATTACAAGCCTTTATCCGTTTTAAAATGACTCTCTCTTGGCACCCAATCTTTCCTTAGCATTCATGATGAACGAATTGGCAAGAGCATAAGTTTGGGGAAGAGACGAAGAATATGAAAGTGATAAAAGGTTCAAATAATAAAAAGAATGGATGAAAAGCCAAAAAGAAACATGTCAAAAAGAAAGTAAAGGTTGAGGGGATTCAAAGAAAACAACGTTGAAAGGCATGGAATGATGAGAGAAGGAGAAAAATGATTGTCATGAATAAGAAAGAGCGACAATGTGTCTCTCTAGTTCCCATAAGGAAGAAGGAAATGACTCAAAAAGTCAAGAAAGTATGAGCCGAAATGAAAAAAATGGAGTGCTTAAGGAAAGATGAAACCATCATAGTTCATTATGTCCTACCTTGATCTAAAAAGCCTTCATTACATCCCGCTAAAGCCCTATATGATATCAAGTTGAGTGAGCTTACATTAGTGGTGATTTACATAAGGGGCAAGCTTATGGTACTTAGAGCCGGACTTGTGGCATTCTTTTGAGAGTGAGCGCACTTCTTCACAATCCTTGATTTGAGTGTTACATTCTAAAAAGTGAGATTTGCTCATGGAGAGTAAAGGAGGAGGAGTCTGGGATCCACAATGACCTACGTGAGAGAGCAAGCTTCCTTGATGAATTGAGTCAACTCTTTAGAACTATGGAACTCAAAAAGTCATAGCATGATGTTGTTGATAATGCATTTGTGTTGAGGGTAATTGTTAGTCCCAATTGATGCTTGATGAAGTCATCTTAGGACTGCTGAAATTTTCTTTTCTTTTTCTCGCGGAGGTGGGAATTACCTTGTTTGCTTGAGGACAATCAAAAGCTTAAGTTTGGGGGAGTTGATAAGCAGGGATTTTAGCCTATAATTTGCTCTATTTTACTTAAGTTTTGGGCCAAAAGTGCGTGAAGGTATTCCCGGAAACTAACTTAATGTGCTTGCTTGTAGGGTTTGTTCAAAATAAGCCAAAGAAGCCACAATCAACTCATAAAGGAGTCAAACTTGCACAAATCCAAGATAGGGATAAGAGCGGACCTCGACATAAAAGAGCAGCCGCGTAAGGATCAACGTTGAGGCGGCCATTAATCCACGAGCCGCGAAGTGGAGATTCAGAGAAGTGAATTTTGGGCACAGACTTGGGCACGGACAACGGCAAAAAGAAGCGGCCACGATTTATTGGCGCGGTCACTTTTGGAATCCGCGGACTGCATTTTCCAGGATTCAGAGACTTCGCAAGTGTGCAAAACTTGAGAAGGGTGGTCCGCTTCAAAAGTAAGTGACCGCAAAAATGACTCGCTTGGACACGATGGAAAATAAACAGTCCGCAAAACAAGGTCCAACCCAGTCTCAGATGTGAATAAATACAGACCGCGCTCAATATTATGCGGGCGCGAACGCCGTCAGAATTTGTAATGACCCGATGGTGGTTTTAGGAATTTAAGCTCCGTTCGATGGCGTAAAGTCGTGAACAACTTCACTTTATGTATATCGACCTGCATGCACGGTTGGATTCAGTTACTGGATAATCCAGAGTTGAATTGGAAGGAAAATTTTAATTTTTGAAGCTTAAGTGGTGGGAGTTGACCGGAGGTTTAACTTTTGTGTAAACATCCTTGGAATGAGTTTTGGGTGATGCCAACAGCTTCGTATGGTGATTTTGGACTTAGGCGCGCGTCCGGAATTGGTTTTGGAGGTCCGTAGAGTAATTTGAGGTAATTCGACGAAAGTTAGAATTTCGACGATTTCGGTCGATAGGTGAAATTTGATATCAGGCTCAGAATGGAATTTCGAGATTGGCTGTTGGTACGTTGTGTCATTTATGACTTGTCTGCAAAATTTGGAGTCATTACGGGTTGAATTGATATATTTCGGAACGAGTTTTGATAATTGAAGATTTGAAAATTTATAAGTTTGATTTTTGGTTTGATTCGTCATTTTGGTGTTGTTTTATGTGATTTGAAACCTTGAGCGAGTCTGTGTTTGGTTATATTACTTGTCTGTATGTTTAGACGGGGTCCCGGGGGCCTCGGGTGTGTTTCGGATGGGCTTCGAGTCAAATTTCTTCCAATCTTAACTGCTGTTCTGTATTCTGTCCTTCTTTCTATGCGATCGCATGGATGCGAATGCGATCGCATAGTGTTCTGAGACCCACCCCAGTTTTCCTTCATCGCGTTCACACAGATGGGTTAGTGATCGCGTTCATGCAGCCCCTCGCTTCTATGCGTTCGCACCTCCAACCTCGCGTTCGCATAGTTCTTTCTTTAAGGCATAAAACAATTCCTTCAATGCGATCGCATCCCCTGCTACGCGATCACATAGCACCTTTTTTTGCTAGTAACATTTTCCTCTACGCGATCACATATAAATTCCCGTGATCGCGATGCTTTAAATTCTGGGCAGACAGAATATAACTCAAAATCGAGGGTTTCACCATTTTTATCACATTTTGGCTTCTAGAGCTCGGTTCTTGGCGATTTTTGATAGGTTTTTCACAAAAATCGAATGGGTAAGTGTTCTTCAACTAGAATTAAATATATTCCATGAATTAGTCCTTGTTCTTATCATTTAAATTGTGTTTCTAGTTAGGGAAAATATTGGTTTCTAAAGAAAATTTCTAAAATGAAAAATCATGATTTGAGGGACCAAACGGCATCGGAATTTGATAAATTTTGTATGATTAAACTCATATTGGAGTAGGTAATCGGATTTTTAAAAAATTTTCGGGTTCCGAGGTGCGGGCCTGGGGGTCGAATTTTGGGTCGGTTTTTATATTTTTGTAAAGATTGAAACTTTATTATTCGAAATATTTCCTTACAAGTTTTATGTATGTTTTGAAGTGGTTCTAGTTGCTTTTGAGCCGTCCGGAAGTCTTTTCACCCGAGAAGTCTATTTTTGAGTACCTGGTTGTCGTCTTCGAGGTAAGTATCTTGCCTAACCTTGTGTGGGGGAATTACCCCTTAGGATTTGAGTCTTCTATGCTGATTGTAACCCATGTACGTGAGGTGACGAGTGCATACTCGGACTTATTTGCAAATAGGTTGGCCTTTTTAGGATTCTTAGGTCCTTATATTCCCTGTGTATGAAGTTGTAATTGCTATGAATGAGTTCCTGGTTCCTAGTTTCATCCTTTCCTGCTTGAATTAGATTTTTCTTGCTTTTGGTTTCCCTTTATTGTTTATTTGATCTTAATTGACTTAACCGAACATTTTACCTCTTCTACCGTCATGCTATATCTTCCTTCATAAACTGCCTATTTGACTAGAATTAGTATAATCTCGCCCTTTAATTGTTTAGCAGTAATTGGAATATCTATACGTTGGTGTCAAGAATGCCCGTGAGTCTTATATTGTGATTTATATGGTTTCCCCTTAAGTGCTACTTAGGTTTAGTTTGATAATCATCCATGTTGATGGTATTTTTTTCCTTGGTGTTGCCTATTACTGAGCATTGTTCAAGCTGTGTTTTATTCCGTGACGCTAATTGTTTAAGCGAGATTGGTTATAGCTGTTTTCCCTTGCCGGGATGATTTGGTGTCTTATTGTTGTGAACTTGAATATTGTGAATCGTTGCTATATTGTTTTGTTTTCCCCTCGTTACACTGTTTCTCTTTGTGCTTGGCATTCCCTACAGTGGCTACTTCTTATGAGTGAGCTTTACCATTCTTGTGATTTAAGTTCTTGTATTGATTTTCTCGTCGCACTTTGCATTTTTGTCTTTTGCTACTTTTGTGCTTGGCGTGGCAATGTACATTTTTTCTGTCGTATTCCGGGAGATTTCCCTTGTACTGCATTGCATATTTAAATTGGGACTACAGACGTATTCCGGGATCTTTCCCCCTGTACTGCATTGCATTTAAATTGGGACTACAGACGTATTTCAGGAACTTTCCCCTGTACTGCATTGCATATTTAAATTGGGACTACAGACGCATTTCAGGAGCTTTCGCCCTGTACGGCATTGCATATTTAAATTGGGACTACAAACGTATTCCGGGAGCATTCCCCCTGTACTGCATTGCATATTTAAATTGGGACTACGAATGTATTCCAGGGGCTTTCCCCCTGTACTGCATGACTAAATTCTGAGCTACGGGACGGAATCCCGGCTGTTTTATATTGAAGTAAAACTATGTTTGAAGGACAATTATTGAAAAGTAAAGTTGAAATGCATTTACCTTGAAGGAAACTATTTTTGCAAAGCGTTTATCTTGGAGGAAATTATGTTTGAAAAACATTTACTAGAAAGGTACATTTGAAAAGCTTTTATTGAGAGGAATTTCGTTTGAGGATTTCGTTTTGTAAAGTATATTTATGTATCTTTGGAGGAAGTATATTTCTAAGGAAATTTTCACACTGAAATAATTATATATATATATATATATTTTTTAAAAAGCCAATTTATTGGGTTTTATTGCCTAAGTCCTGATGTGGACAAACTAATGCAGTGCTGAGTTACTAGTGTTCTGATTGTGTTGTGGTTTCCAGTTTGGTTTGTATTTCTGTCCATCTTTCTGTGACATATTTTGCTGTTCCGTTGTTGCTTGTTGTATTTCCTTCCGCATTAAAGTTGTTCTGTTATTTACTATCTTGTGTAGTCATTAGATAGATGTCATATTTTGTCATTTTTATCATATATACCTGTTTAATTATTAGACCAGCGGGTGTCTTGACTAGTCCTCGTCACTACTTCACCGAGGTTAGTCTTGATACTTACTGGGCACCGCTGTGGTGTGCTCATACTACTCTTCTGTGCATTTTTTGTAGATTCCACGTTTTTTTGCATAGCCGACCATTTGATTGTTAGCAGCGCGGTTGCTGTTGTGGAGACTCAAGGTAAAACCTCTTCAGCGTTCGCGGTTTCGGAGTCACCTTCTTATATTATTGTTCACACACTGTTGTATTTATTCCGGACAGTGGTAATTAGAGATTTTAGTGTAAATTTCTTAAAGCTTATGACTTATACTCGCCGAGTTTTGGGAATGTGTGCAATTTACAGAGATTTATTTCAAAAAGCATTTAAAAGTTTTAATATTATGTTTCATGTTCATTTAATATTAGGCTTACCTAGTCCTTAAGACTAGGTGCCGTCACAATATCCAACGGAGGAAAATTGGGTCGTGACAGATTGGTATCAGAGCTCTAGGTTCATAGGTGCTACGAGTCATAAGTGAGTTTAGTAGAGTCTTGCGGATCGGTACGGAGACGTCTGTACTTATCTTTGAGAGGCTACAGAACTATTAGGACACTTTCACTTCCTTCATTCCTATCGTGCGATTTCATTGATCTTGAAGTTTGAAATTACCATTCTATTCTCTCACTGATGGTGAGGACACGAGATGCGGTTCCTGATTATATTACCCCCGGGGCAGAGGATGCTAGGGGCAGAGGCAGAGGTCGACAAGAAGCATGTGCCGTAGTCAGAGAACCTACCAGAGCAACTGTTGAAGAGCCGCCAGTAGTTCCAGTGGGAGAACAGGTACCGGAGGCGCCTGTTGTTATGCCCGGACTTCAGGAGAACTGGGCGTAATTTTGAGCATAACTGGTACATTGACTCAAACGGGATTGATTTCGGGTGCACCAACTACTTCACAGATCAGGGGAGGAGTTTAGACTCCCACAGTCTACACTCCAGAACAACGAGATCATGTTGGTCAGGTTCCAGTTGTCATGGTAGCACAACATGTGGTTTCAGTCCAGCCCGTGGTTAGGGCAGCAAAATCAGAGGAAGAACAACTTAGACTTGAGAGGTGAATGAAGTACCACCCTCCTTTCTTCAGTGGATTGCCGACAGATGATTACCAGGACTTTTGTGGAGGAGTGTCACTGTGTTCATCGTACTATGGGTATTGTGGAGTCGAGCGTGGTTGCTTTTGTCATGTCTCAATTCGGAGGAGTGGCTTGTCAGTGGTGGCGGGCATATGAGTTGGGGTAGCACGTCTGAGTCAGCTTCACTTGCATGGATTCAGGTTTCAGGGATGTTTTTGAGTGAGCTTACACCTCAGTCCCTTTGAGGTGCATGGCGCGTAGAGTTTGAGTAGTTGCGCCAGGGCACTATGTCAGTGTTGGGAGTATGCCGTCAGATTCAGTAAGTTGTCCAGATATGCACCTCACTTGGTTGCTTCAGTTAGGAGGAGAGTCTGTAGATTCATCGAGGGTTTCAGGCATGATATTCGGTCAGCGTGACTCGAGAGTTGGAGTCAGATATCTTGTTTCAGCAGGTAGTAAGGATCGCTCGCCGGTTAGTGGGCATGTGGGACTGGGAGCGAGAGAAAAGACGGGATTAGGAGAGAGAGTGCAAGGAGGCAATGATGCCTCATAGACCGGAGAGATCTACTGGTCCTTATCATGGAGGCAGGGTACGAAGCGGTAGAGGTTTTTGTGGGTCAGCCAGTTCAATTTGCATTACCAGCTTCGCATAGGGTTTCAGGTACTCATGCGTCTCAGAGTACTCGTGTTGCAGTTTCCACAACCACATCAGTAGAGAGGTTGTGTTGAGTGTGGGGGGGGGGGGGTACCAGTCACAGGGTGAGAGGTTATCCCAGGATCCAGGCAGGTGTGTCACAACAGGGTTTCAGGTGAGTAGAGGGTGCCAAGAGGGGGAGGCCCGACCTGTTGATGTGTTTCATATAGTAGGATGAAGGCCGTTGTGCTAGATGTTACCATACAAGCATGTTTTGATCTGTTTTAGAGGTGCACCATCTGTATTTCACTATAGTTCTATTGGTCAGTTTCCCTTATTTGTTGCTTCATTTATGAGAGAGTTTCATGCTTTGCACTTTGTTTTCATGTTGGCTCCTGATGGGAGATTTTATGAGCAGTAGCCTATGTCTATCGTTGTTTTTATTCATCATTGATAGTGGTGAGACTAGAAGTGAGTCCTTGTTGTTCATCATGGTAAGATTTATGTGAGTTTCCTAAGTATTTTGGTTACGGGCTATGAATCGATACTCCATCGAGATGTGAGTTAGGTGAGAGTTATGATTTTATTAGTCGAGACGAGTTAGTGGGAGATTTCAATTGGTATGATATATATTCGGTATGTGACTTAGAGTTGTGGGCGAGACCCTCGTGATATTTTGTGATTCGATATGTTTGGACCGGGCTGAGTACCGCGGTGGAAGTTATATCAGGATGGGATCCTTGTGATTTGTTAGTTTTCTTTAATTCCTTCCTTGTTATATTGTTATGCATGTTAGTATTGGTAGAGAGTTGTGCCTATGGGCTTGTTTGATAGCTCCTTTAGATGTTTCTCTTTTCATATTCAGTCATTTTCGTTATGTGCTTCTTTAGTTTTAGCTTGCGGGATGTGTGCCCGGTGGTGGTAGTTGTGGCTTGGTGATTCGGGTGTCTAATAGTGAGGTATTTGTGTTTATTGCATCATTATCAGTACTATGAGAGGTTGAAACAGAGTTCTTTCAGATATGAGGCTAATCGCCAGTGCTGGGTTGATTTCAGGCAGCGATTGTGATCAGAAGTGTTATTATGAGCCTATGTGTGTTGTGCTATATTGTGTGGTCGTGCCTTGTGGGTGTAGCCATGAGTCGGTGCAGATGGTTGAGGCTGACGCCGGATATGGATTTAGAATCGGGTCTTTTGGAGATGAGTAGGAGGTGAGAAATTGAGGTATGAGGCTTATCGGTGGGGATAAAAAGGCTAAATTGCATTTGTGATGGTGTCATCAGGCTTAAGTAGGTTGGGTTGACGTGGGATCACCGCCGAGTGTGCGTTGTAAGTGTGCAATTAGAGATGGGATGAGTTCGAGGTGAATCTTGGAACGTTCGAGGACGAACGTTTGTTTTAAGAGGGGGAGAATGTAATGACCCGACTGGTCATTTTGGGAATTCAAGCTCCGTTTGGTGGCGTAAGGTCGTGAACAGCTTCACACTGTGTATATCGACCTGCGTGCATGGTTGGATTTAGTTACCGGATAATCCGGAGTCGAATTGGAAGGAAAATTTCAATTTTCGAAGCTTAAGTGATGAAAGTTGATCGGAGGTTTGACTTTTGTGTAAACAGCCTCGGAATGAGTTTTGGGTGATGCCAACAGCTTTGTACGGTGGTTTTGGACTTAGGCGCGCGTCGTGAATTGGTTTTGGAGGTCCGTAGAGTAATTTGAGTTAATTCGGCGAAAGTTAGAATTTCGGTGATTTCGGCCGATAGGTGGAATTTTGATATCGGGCTCAGAATGGAATTCTAAGAGTGGCTGCAGGTCCGTTGTGTCATTTATGACTTGTCTGCAAAATTTGGCATCATTCCGGGTTGAATTGATAAGTTTCGGCACGAGTTTTGATAATTGATGATTTAAAAATATATAAGTTTGATTTTTGATTTGATTCGCCATTTTGCTGTTGTTTTATGTGATTTGAAACCTCGAGCGAGTCCATGTTAGGTTATATTACTTGTCTGTATGTTTAGACGGGGTCCCGAGGGCCTCAGGGGTGTTTCGGATGGGCTTCGAGTCAAATTTCTTCCAATCTTAACTGTTGTTGTGTATTCTGTCCTTTCTTCTATGCGATCGCATGGATGCGAATGCGATCGCATAGTGTTCTGCGACCCACCCTAGTTTTCCTTCATCGCGTTCGCACAGATGGGTTCGCGATCGCGTTCATACAGCCTCTCCCTTCAATGCGTTCGCACCTCCAACCTCGCGTTCACATAGTTCCTTCTTTTGGGAATCAAACAATTCCTTCAATGCGATCGCATCCCCTGCTACGCGATCACATAGAACCTTTTTTGGCCAGTAACATTTTCCTCTACGTGATCGCATATTAATTCTCGCGATCGCGATGCTTTAAATTCTGGGCAGACAGAATATAACTCAAAATCGAGGGTTTCACCATTTTTATCACATTTTGGCTTCTAGAGCTCTGTTCTTGGCGATTTTTGATAGGCTTTTTACACAAATCGAATGGGTAAGTATTCTTCAACTAGAATTAAATATATTCCATGAATTAGTCCTTGTTTTTATCATTTAAATTGTGTTTCTTGTTAGGGAAAATGTTGGTTTCTAAAGAAAATTTCTAAAATGAAAAATCATGATTTGAGGGACCAAACGACATCGGAATTTGATAAATTTTGTATGGTTGAACTCGTATTGGAATGGGTAATCGGATTTTGTAAAATTTGTCGGGTTCCGAGGTACGGTCCTGGTGGTCGAATTTTGGGTCGATTTTTATATTTTTGTAAAGATTGAAACTTTATTATCCGGAATAGTTCCTTACAAGTTTTATGTATGTTTTGAAGTGGTTCTAGTTGATTTTGATCCGTCCGGAAGTCTTTTAACCCGAGAAGTCCATTTTTGAGTACCGTGTTATCGTATTCGTGGTAAGTATCTTGCCTTACCTTGTGTGGGAAAATTACCCCTTAGGAGTTGAGTCTTCTATGCTGATTGTAGCGCATGCACGCGAGGTGACGAGTGCGTACTCGGACTTATTTGCAAATAGGTTGGCCTTTTTAGGATTCTTAGGTCCTTATATTCCCTGTGTATGAAGTTGTAATTGCTATGAATAAGTTCCTGGTTGCTAATTTCATCCTTTCCTGCTTGAATTAGATTTTTCTTGCTTTTAGTTTCCCTTTGTTGTTTATTTGATCTTAATTGACTTAACCGAACATTTTACCTCTTCTACCGTCATGCTATATCTTCCTTCATAAACTGCCTATTTGACTAGAATTAGTATAATTGTTACACCCCACGTTTTCATACATGAAAGTACACCATGAGTAAATTGATCAAAGCTCGGGAATGAGATGTTACATTCCGTATTTTTGGACATTAAGGTTTCGTCGTAAAGTTAATCAACACAAGCTCGGGAATGAGATTATTTTGAGGTTACAAGTATTATGCTATTTCAAACAAGGGATAAGTAAATTCGTGAAGGTGAGAGGGTAAGCAGATCAAATAAAATGAGTTTCATCGAAATTTGTCATTTTGGGATAAAATACGGCCCAACCTAAAATACCCGGTATTTATGAATCAGTACCATACAAGGTACCATATGGCCATGATAGTAAAGTGTATAAGGTGTGTTAAAAATAAGTAGTACTTTAAGTAATTTGGGATAATTCTTCATTATGTAGGTAATTGGTTAATTATTGGATAGTGGGAAATTATCAAATTCATCATAAGATTAGTGACTAAATAAATGGTGATCTCGATAAATCTTGAACTGCAAAAAACGTGGCAACCATTAATTTAACATTGTGACTCTTACATAATACTTGAAGGGTGGCAAAAGTTAGTAGATTATGTAAGGTTACTCATAAAATAAGTGGGCCACACCCACTCTACATGTTTTCCATACACTAGTGTTATATTTCATTTCCTTATCTCAAAAGATCAAGAGCATAAGAGTGGCGGGTGGAAATGAATCCGTCAAAGAGCAAAATAATTCCCTACATCATTAAAGAGAATGGAAAATATTTGCATTAAGGTGATGACTCCACAGAGAGCTATTGCAACGTGAATTACAAAGAATTCATGTGAACCTTCACAAAGCTACTGCAACATAAATTACAAACTCTAAGGGAGCACGGTACAATCTTTCTAAAAAATATCATACAAAATCTTCTCAAATTCGATCATCCGTTACGTATTTTTTCAAAAGAGAATCATCTCAGGTATGTTAAGGCAATCCCTTCTTTCTTTTTGGCATGATCCAAATTATACTGAAGAAACGAGTAAATACACAGTTTCTATAAATTATTCTATTCATAGCAATAGTAGGGGTGTTTATATTCTTGATTCCCCATGAGAATTATTATTATCTTTTGTTCATGGGTCTCGAAAATACGTATGTTGGTAAAGTTTATTTCATGATATTAATTAGAGGCATAATGGCCTTATGACGTACCGAGAGATTTTATTGACGTATTTCATATGCATTTCATGCATAATATGCACATTGACCCATGACCAGATGTCGTTATATACGCGTATATATGTAAATATATGTATATGGGATACGGGAAAAGGTTACGGCGTTATATACGCACCACCACCTGATCAGCTGGTATATGATGATGATGTTGCCCACAGTGGCTGAAATATGGTTCAAACGGCGTTATATATGCGTATATATGTATGTATATTCAAACGGCGTTATATACGCGTATATATGTATGTATATATATGTATATGGGATATGGAAAAGGTTATGGCGTTATATACGCACCACCACCTGATCAGCTGGTATACGATGATGATTTTGCCCACACTGGACGATATGATATGATGGGATGCCCTCAGATGCTGATGATGTTATGAAACATGTACCTATGCACGACATGACATTCATATGCATATGCATGACACTAAAAGTAATTTATGATTTACAAAGCTATTCAGGCTTACAAGTTGAGTCATGTACTCTATATTTCTTCCATGTCTCTTATGTACATTATGTGCCTTACATACTCAGTACATTATTCGTACTGACATCCCTTTTGCCTGGGGACGCTGCGTTTCATGCCCGCAGGTTCCGATAGACAGGTCAAGAGCCCTCCAAGTAGGCTATCAGCTCAGCGGAAGATATTGGTGTGTCCATTTGCTTCGGAGTCGCTTGTTTGGTTAGTATGATTTTAGACGGGTATTGTTTAGTATGGCGGGACTCTATCCCGACCTTTATGACATTTATGTACCCTTAGAGGCTTGTAGATATATGTCGTATACGTGGAAGATTGTACGGCCTTGTCGACCTATGTTTTGAGTTTATAAATGGTTATGTTGGCCTATTAGGCCCGTATGTCACGTGTATATGATGATGTAATAAGAATGATACGTTACGTTGGTACTCGGTCGAGTAAGATACCTGATGCCCGTCGCGTCCCATCGGTTTGGGTCGTGAAAAAAATGGTATCAGAGCAGTTCTGTCCTAGGGAGTCTACAAGCCGTGTCTAGTAGAGTCTTGTTTATGGGTGTGTCGTGCACCACACTTATATGCAGGAGGCTACAAGGAATTTAGGACTGTCACTCTTTATTCTTACTCTAGATTGTGTGGTAGAGCTCATTTATAAGAATTCAAACTTCTAGATTTTATTTTATCCGTAATATGACGATACCTTCAGTTGGTAAGAGATCGAATGCGGATATGGAAGAGTTGAGTCAGAGGAACTCAATTTTTGCATCATGCTTACGATGGATAAATATGAGGTATTCAGCAGATCATGTGTATACTAAGCTCCTTGGTAAGGATCCCTAAGGCAAGAGTAATTATCCACTCTTACAGTGAAAAGGAATAACAGAATCGGAAGGAAGACACAAGTTTCAGCATGTAAAAGAAGCAAAGTGAAGAAGGGTACGAGGTACACAGTAAATAAAGATTATCATTATTTACCATTCAGGAAGGGAGATATAAGCATTTTGAGTTACCTTCAACAGTGACAGATGTACGTACAATCGGCCACACTGACCTCAAATATGCCCTATGGGAGCTAACAAATATAGTTAAGAGAAAGACAGGTTATCAGGATCCGGCTAGGGTTAGAGTAACCCAAAATACGGGATAGATTGGTAGAGTTAGTTGACATTTCCGAAGGATAGTGCAAACATGGTAATGAATCTCCTTGTGAGACACCTATATGGTGCACTCTAAAATAGTACAACTAGATATGAGTGATACAAAGATAGGCACTGGAAGCCTGGAAAGGATAAATATTATCTTAGTATGACTCCCATCCCTAGTAGAAATATAATGCTAGGCAACCCGAAGAGCCAGTGGATGGAGCAAAGGGGAGCTAAAAGCGAAAGTATGTCTTGTTAAAGCTGTCAAAAGAAAAAGATAGGCAGAAATATTAGCAACAAAATAAGAATAGAGAGATAAGGAAGCATTATGAGTAAGATGTGATACATGGATGACAAACAGTAGATAAAAAGATGTCAGTATTATAGAATCTATAGTCAAGTGAAGAATGAAACGAGAGGTGACAGGCCTTGAAATAAAAAAATAATATAGGCCAGAAAGTTATATCCTCATTTCGAGAAATAAGTTCGCAACTCTAATGCGATTACCAAAAGGAAAAGTTAGACCCCAGAGTAATAGAAACCAGTATGGATTGATGAACAAGATAAACTAAACATGAATTAGGGACTGAGTGATTTGATAATAGTCGGCATCATGAATTTCAGATTTCGTTCTGGCTATAGTAGAATGGACAACAGAAGAAGATTAAAGAGAAATTCAGAGAATGGTTATTCAGGAACACGCTTCCCTAAAGCAGGTAATGTAATAAAAGTTAAGCTTAAGGGACTGTATGTACCAGTTACATTAAGTGTCACCCACGCGAATAAGGAATTTTGTTATCCTTGGTACAGAAGGATTACCACAAGGTAAGTAAGGGTCATCGATGATGTGAAAAGACACCAAATATAAAGAGGTAAAACATTTATACGTATATCATCGTAGTACTAAATCTGAGTACTCCCCAAAAGCGGGGGAATATGGAGTGTGTGGCATTAAGTCAAAATTAAGTGGTTCTAGTAATTATGGAATGTTAAAGGAAGAATGCGATAAATTAGAAGGAGATGAGATTGATATTCAAATCCTACAGATATGTTACGATTCCAGAACATTATGCGAGCATGATGTCAAGGAAAGGAAGTCAAGGTTTATGTCCGGGATGTTATTGAAAGTAAGGAGCCAGTGCAAGATGTAAGTTAAGACAAAGGTAACCCAAGAAAAATTACACGGAGTAATGATATGAGAATGGGCCAACGAGTACTTAGTAGTTGATTCAGGAAGAGCCTAGTTATGGCTAGTCAAGAGGATACCGACAAATCACCAGATCGTTGAAGATAAATATAGTAAAATTCAATATAGTGAATTCATCCCCGCAGTTATAACACTGTAATACTTGAGAAATATTTAGATAGGAGTCGGAGGTTTAAAGGTACCATATGAATGTTATTGAAATAAAAGAGAGTTCTACTAAATAAACAGTCAAAATATTAGTTCAGAATCAACCGTACAAGCACGTGAGTATGGAGGTAAAGAAATAAGGATAAATATGGGCGAGTACGAACATCAAAGATTATATCAGGAATATAATGTAATGCGCTTGCAACTTTGCAATAGTCAGAGGATCTTCCCTAAATACTACAATGAAAGACTAGCTGAGGAATTAAGGAAGAAGGCATCAACCTAATCTCAGTGACCTGAAGAGGAAGCGGTCTTATAACAACAGTCTCACAAAAACATTGTATGCACGCTATATGAAAGGGGCACCTACCGTGGTTATCGAACGAGAAGTAAAGTCAAAAGTAAAATTCGAGATCATATGAGTTGCACGAATGTTTTGGCATGCGTGGGAACTAAGATAAGCTAAGTATACACGCAACAACGGGGCAAGTAAACCAGGAAAAGTAATAACTTACGTTTAAAGAAAACTGAGAAGGAACGAAAGGAATTATTCGATCAATGATCCAGAGTTATCTACGTTATAAGCACACTTAAGATTTCGGAATATTATCCACTCAGCATATATGTTGACAATCATACAGCCGCAGAAGACTCCGGTATAAGTTAAATAAAGAATTGAGCCCAGGGCATAGTCAAAGGATTGTGTTGTTAGAAGATTGTATCATGGATATTCCATGACGCCCATGAAGGGCTAAAGTAATACCATGAGCCGCAGATTGGAGGATAGCTTAAGCCCACATAAAGGTTGATCAGAGGGAAGATGAAACTAAAAAGTTACATCAACTAAGTAAATCAAGAGTCTAATTACTGGACCCAGAAGATTATAGACCTAGTGATTGAGAACATTGCAGGATCACTCTTAATATCAGAGGTGCAAGAGATAAAGTACACCAACCATCTACTATAACCCTACGATACAAAGGCAGTTAAAAAAATACCAGCCTCATAAGTAGTCAGTACGAAGCTGCCACCGGATTATAGATGCACCAGAGGTGAAAGTATTATAATAGAGCTTTACGTAATGGACGGGAATTTTACCTATGTGGAAGGGAGGACATGAAAGAAATAGAAGATACGATGCAAGATTTTAAGGTAGTAAGGTAAAGGTGAACAACGTACAAGATACTCAAATGCAGAAGGTTGTGAATAGTCCTTACTTCAAATAAAAGGCTAGAAGTGTGGGGATTCAATATCCAGGAATGATAGCGGCATCATCAGTGGCATATCTTCTAGTCAATGATTTATAGGTATCGAGAGGTCTAGTTAAGAAAGTAAAGAAGAGTTAGAGACGATGTGATGTCTCGCTTGGTGTTCTAAAATAACACAAGGAAATTCAAGCAAGTTGAAGGAAGATTACGAGTAGTATAAATAGATATGTATAGGTCTCAAGCTAAAGTATGGTAAAGCGACAAGGTTTTAGGAAGACATGAGTAAGGAAGAAAGGGTAATGAGAAGGTGACGAGAATGGATTAGTCCTCGGGATTAGGCCCATGAAAATAAGGGAGCTGATGGCTTCTCTATGTTATAGTAAGCTCAATATAGCCTGAATGAACTCAAAGGAGTTACTGTTCATAAGTAGCATTTAGAAGAGATAGAATGCTGCCCTAATAGTAGAATAAGGGTGTAATTGTGATAGATAAAGGATGATGTTTGGGCCTTCGATTGAGTAATGATTTGAAGAAAAAAACAAAGAAGAAGGGATTTATGAATTGTACGGGATTAAAATACCCACGTAAGAGAATCACCTTGGGATGCTATAGAATACGATTATTGAAGTATAGTATCGCCACTAAGTGGATCAGGAAAATCACTTCAAATATTCCTTGATGCAACGTAAGCTCTAGTGGAAAAGTATTACGTAAGAAGTTTCAATTTATCAGAGGTATTGTAGATCAATATTGAGGTGAATCAACAATGGATGGACAAAAGTCACAACGTATGAGATGAGATTAAGCCGTCATTCTAAAGATGAGCAGTAATGAGGAAGCATTAAAGGACTTAGATATGTAATAAGAAACGAGAGTAAGCTGAGATTTGATAGCAGACCTCAGCAACAATAAATTAAAGTAAGAGTTATGGCAGTAAAATCATACGGATGACTAAGCGGACCTATGCAATAAGATATAGCAATATTCGTGAACTCAACAAAGTACCGAGCGAAGAACTTCAGTATACTCATAGATGTCCAAAGGCTTATCAAGCTCTGTATATGAAGCCTAGAGATTGGGCACACTTACAAGGTCAAAGCCGTACAGGCTGCATGATGGAAGGTAGCAACATTTACAAGATTGGAAGGATTCCGACTACAAGTTGTGGTGTCAGAAGGAGGCCTAAGGGGGAAATGCCCTGGCCTTTGGATTTATTCAGAGAACAGTTGCCTAGATGGAAAGAAGAGTACTAAAGTATTCGGAAGACATAAGTTACGAAAATGATGAGTGCATCAGTCAACATTCAAGGATGAATGTTCCAAAGGGGGGAATGATGTTACCCCCCACGTTTTCATACGTGAAAGTACGCCATAAGTAAATTGATGAAAGCTCGGGAATGAGATGTTACATCTCGCATTTTCGGACATTAAGGTTTCGTCGTAAAGTTAATCGACGCAAGCTCAGGAATGAGATTATTTTGAGGTTACAAGTATTATGCTATTTCAAACAAGGTATAAGTAAATCCGTGAAGGTGAGAGGGTAAGCAGATCAAATAAAATGAGTTTCGTCGAAATTTGACATTTTGGGATAAAATACGACCCGAGCTAAAATACCCGGTATTTATGAATTAGTACCATACAAGGTACCATATGGCCATGATAGTAAAGTGTATAAGGTGTGTTAAAAATAAGTAGTACTTTAAGTAATTTGGGATAATTCTTCATTATGTAGGTAATTGGTTAATTATTGGATAGTGAGAAATTATCAAATTCATCATAAGATTAGTGACTAAATAATTTGGATAAAGCTTGAACTACAAAAAACATGGCAGACCATATTGTGACTCTTACATAATACTTGAAGGGTGGCAAAAGTTAGTAGATTATGTGAGATTACTCATCAAATAAGTGGGTCACGCCCACTCTACATGTTTTCCTACACTAGTGTTATATTTCATTTCCTAATATCAAAAGATCAAGAACAGAAGAGTGGCGGGTGGAAATGAATCCGTCAAAGAGACAAATAACTCCCTACATCATTAAAGAGAATGGAAAATATTTGCATTAAGGTGATGACTCCACAGAGAGCTATTGCAACGTGAATTACAAAGAATTCATGTGAACCTTTACAAAGCTATTGCAACATAAATTGCAAACTCTAAGGGAGCACGATACAACTTTCTCAAGAATATCATACAAAATCTTCTCTACTTCGATCCTCCGCTACGTATTTTCTCAAAAGAGAATCAGTACAGGTATGTTAAGGCAATCCCTTCTTTCTTTTTGGTATGATTCAAATTATACTGAAGAAACGAGTAAATACACAATTTCTATAAATTATTCTATTCATAGCAATAGTAGGGGTGTCTGTATTCTTGATTCCCCATGAGAATTATTATTGTCTTTTGTTCATGGGTCTCGAAAATACGTATGTTGGTAAAGTTTATTTCATGATATTAATCAGAGGCATAATGGCCTTATGACGTACCGAGAGATTTTATTGACGTATTTCATATGCATTTCATGCATTTACATATGCA
>ML320494.1:55243-66672 GCA_005239505.1 Nicotiana paniculata
AATAACACTATTAATATTATTAATAAAATTATTGACTCGGGTCATACCTTCAGCAAGGAGGTCATGCACGATGACTTGTAATTCTTGGACTTGAGAGATAACCGACCTAGTGTCAATCATCTTAAAATCCAAAATTTTTGCAGCAACGAACTTCTTAAGTCCAGTATCTCGGTCTTGTACTTTTTCTCAAGAGCGTTCCATAACTCTTTTGAAGTTTCCATGATACTATAAACATTATACAAGCCATCCTCCAAACAACTTAAGATGTAGTTTCTGCATAGGAAATCAGAGTGTTTCCATGATTCAATTACCACAAATCGTTCAGCCTCAGGAGTATCTTCTCCCACGACTGGAACATCCTCATTGATGAATCGTTGCAGGCTTAGTGTAGTTAGATAGAATAGCATCTTCATCTGCCAACGTTTGAAGTCTGTACCATAAAATTTCTCGGGTTTTTATGTCGGTGCCATTGTATGTGCTGGTCTTGACGAAGCAGCAACACTCGATGAAGCACCCGTTCCAGCAGCATTTCCATTAATTTGGTTTTCATTCGTCATGTTTCTGTAGAGTTGGAAACAAACAGAACTTCGTTAAATCAGTGAAGTTTTGATATCTTCAAACTGAATACCAAACCAAACATACAACACGTAACAATGGTGAAGTTTTTATATACTTCAAACCCGTACGTTTATTATCCCGATAAAGTTTTGATATACTTTAAACCGGACAGAACAATTATTGGAGTAGAAAGCACAAAGGCTTTAGTCTCCAAACCAGTGTACAAAATATAGATAACAGTTCAATATAAATTTCAACACAGAAATGTTAAATTAAAATTTCTTAAGCTTGTTGCCGAAACTATGTTAAAACAGAAATTAGAAAACTGTTAGAAGAAACAGAAAATCTGTAAACGATAAGAAATATTTCGAGTCCCCAATTTCCTTGTGCGTCCTTAAGGAATTTTAACCCCCTCACAAGTTGCTAAGGTAATGGATTAAATTCTCCCAGGATGAAACGGAAATCTTCCTGCAACAGTGACAATACAAACTGCAGGATACCAACGAACTCAAAGAACGGAGCAAGATCACACTTACGAATTTGAGAGAGAGACTGCGAAGTAGAATGCAATACTTTTCAATTTATAGGCAATTGTCAGAAGATGTGTGATGTCGGTTCAGGAAGAGGTATCTGTTCAGAAGGGAAAGGCAGCGTTTTGGATTATACATTCCAATTAATTCCATTAATGAACTGATTGGCACTTAATTAATTTCTTAAGTAACTTTAGTCCAAAAATAATCTTATCGATCATTTGCCAAATCCAAATCCGAAGCCGAAGCCGAAGCCGAAGCCGAGCCAAGCAACGACGACGGCGCGAGGGTTCATTCTCTTCAACTCCTTTTAAGAGTTCTAAGAAGTGATCCTATATTTATACGCACAAGTATAGTTGTCTTTCACCAATGTGGTACAAAGTTCATGAAAAGCTCACTTGATTCAAATTTTCATTTTCCTCCATTTTATTTCCCACCATTTTCCAATTCACACTCCTTGTCTTTAAAGCCCAATGACTTAAAGTACAACAGGTGATTTTTTCCTTTTCTCTTAATACAATTTGTTTTCTTTATCTCAGTAGCCATGTAATTTGTGATTTTCAGTTGCAGTTTAGTTATTGCTTGAACCAGTAATAAAACCCTTATGGACAGTCTGCCTTGGAATAGTCTTTCTTGAAGAATATGATTGAGTAAATCTTGTTATATATATATGCTTCAAAATATATTAATACTTTAAACAAACGGTAGCTCTGCTATTAGATCTCTTACTTTTGGCTACAGATTAGCCCGTGTTTCTGTAAAGAGTTTTTCATTTTGCAAAGCTTTTTCAAATTTCAATCATAATTTAATTTTGTTGTGTGATGTTAAAATTGCTTGAAGAGACCCATACATTAATATAATCTGTGAGAGCACATCGGAATTATTCAGTCAGGGTGTTTGCTAATGTTATCTCTAACACCTACATTGGAGAATCTCAAGAAACTACATGGTCTTTAGCATCTGTTTTACTTGCTAAGGTCTTACAGTGAGTTGTAATCTTGGGGATTTTTGGGTAGGTTAATTATTTGTTTATCACCGATGCTTCATTTATCTGGAAAAAAGACAGTGAACTATAATTTTCTATATGGTTACTAGAGATAGAGGGTGAAGAACATGAGCCTTACATTGAAGCATTTCAAACACAAAAGGTGTACTATGAAGATGATGTGTTGGGCATCCAAAGCCAAAATATTTAATTTGTATGATATGTGAGAAGTGATGGAAGAAGAAATATATGAGAATGAGACATATCAAGAGAAAAAACTTGAACAGTTTTTGGCCTTGGTGACGAGTATGTACAACTAGTTACATACCATCTAATTGATGATGTAGTAACGGAAAATATTGTTACTGACTTAGCAGCAGATGCATGAATAGAAAATTTATTATATATTTGCCCTATCTGAAGGTAACAGTATTGCATGATTAAGTAGTTCTTATTTCATGTTTTGGGTTTATAGGTATGCTTAGAATGGTATTCGTATTTGGTTTAAAAGTGTGTTTAGAAATGTTATTCATATTGTATACGGTTAAAATCGGGTACACTTAATTTCACAGACTCGAGAGGTACCCAGGCCCGAGTTCAAATGGATCAAGCAAGTTTGGTAGATCGGGCTCGAGACCAGTGATGGAGTTCGAGGCTCAAGGTCCAAAATATGTAACACCGAAGGCCGAGTAAAATCTACCTCGGAATAATACCGTTATACGCCTACAACAGAATGGTGGGATTCCCACAGCGGCACAAAGATCAAGGCGTAAATCTCGGAACGGATTTGTACGAACTCGTATCGTACAAATCCGTTAGACAACTGTACAAATTAGATTCCTTTCCAGAAATAGGAATGTACCTTATTTGGGACTCCCCTATTATATAAAGGGGAGTCCATTCATTTGTAAAGACAATCAATCATTGGCAAAGAATATACAATCTTACTTTTTGTTCTTATCTCTCATTAGAATTGCTCTTTAGCTTTATAACATTCTCTTTATGTTATTTTACTGTTCATTCGAGGTCTTCTCGAGGTCATCTTGGCTCGAGGTCGAGGCCTTCTCACACGCTGGTTTGGTCTATCTTGCTCACTTAATTCACACACTTGTCGATTATCAATCAGTATTAGATTAAATCACATATCTTTTAGACTTCAACATAAGTTTAATTGTTACTCAGATTTTAGGGTAAACAGTTTGGCGCCCACCGTGGGGCTAAAGATAATAACGATTTTTTCAGTGTTGATTTCTATAACACATTATTTTCACAGCTGTTCTTGTCAAAGATTCTTCACTACTAAAAAACGGCAAATTTCCGACCGAAATTTTCGACGGAAAAAAGTAGGAAATTTCCGACGAAATCAGCCGGAATATGCATAAAAATATATTTTTCAATTTTTAGTAATAGTTACAAATAATATTCCGTCTATGTCCGTCACAAATTTTGGCGGAACATTCCGCGTTACTGTTAGTGACCAATTCGGTCGGAAATAATTAAAAAAGAAATATATAAATAAAAAAATTAGCGACCGATTCGGTCGAAAATGTTTAGTAAAACGAGGTTGACTATTTTTTACCAAATTACCGACTGAATCGGTCGGAGAGTTTTTTAAAAAAAACTCGCCGAACCCTTTCTTTTCTTTTCCCTCTTTTCTTCCTTCTCTCTTCTCTCTCACTCAAACTTCCCCCACCCAAACGCGCTGCTTCCACTGCAACACTCGCCGGCGCCGCTGCCCAGGTAAGTTCCCCCCAGATCTGATGCTTTTTGTTCCCCCCACCCAACACTCGCCTTTATATGCGCTCTTTTCTCTCTATTTGTTTTTTCTCTCTATTCGCCGGCGCCGCTGCTTCTCTGTTTTCTTTTTAATCAACACTCACCTGTAGCTGATGGTGAATTCAGGGAATCATGAAATAATGTATCATCTTCTAAAGCCATATATATATATATAGCAACGTAAAAGATGATCAAAGTTTTTCTTTTTTTTAAGTGGGTATTTTCTTGATTTTATATATATATATATATTCTTATTTGTGTAAATCCTATTTCCCTATCATTAATCTTCATTCAATCGATGATATAACCGGTATTAGCTTTCTATTCGCTTTTTTTCTCTTAATTCTTTGTTTAATATCGTTTGCATGAAACATATACTTCACTGATTAAATCATTTAATCATAGTTAAGTAACAAACGTTATAGAAAAAACTAACACATGTCACACTAATGAGGAGGTTATTCCGAGTGGATTTTTTTTTAACCCACGACTTTAAGGTTGGAAGTGAAAGGTGTTTACCATTCGATTAACCCTCTCTTATCTGGCAATTTCTAGTCTAGGATTAGATTAAGAAAATAATGAATTTTTTAGTCTAACTAATAATATTGTTCATAAGTGAAAGCCTTTTTTGGGCATTATATCATGAGCAAACTCTTGTATATTTGATAAGTATTTATTTTGTCTTGATAGACAGATTTTACCGTTGTTTATAGGTTTCTTTGTTTTGTGAGATGAACTGCACTTTTGAGTATTATCATTCTTGTATTTTTTCTTTTTTTCCCATATATGAGAAAATCGATCTGATTTATGATCTTTAAGTTGAAAAAAAAATTTGATTTATCTCTTATTTGTAGGTCCCTATATATCCCTCTTTGCCTTTCAATAAACAAATCCATGACTAAAATAGAACGATAAACTTATATACATTAACATTTCACTACTGTTTCGAACATGATAGTTGTCAAACTTGATTTATAGTTTATGAGTAAAAGTTATTGTCATTGATGAAAACACTTCCATTTGTTAGTTACTGCTATTTTTTTGTTTGAGAAATCATTAATTAATTTAGATTATATGACCATTTAAGAAGCTATTCAAATTTAATTAGTATATTTAAAGACTTATATTATTTAGAATAGAGATTAATGTGAAATTTCGAGTGTTAAAAAATATTAATTTAAAAAATAAAATATATTAATTAAAGTGATTTGGCACAATGATATGTATATTTCTAAAAGGAACATTTGAAAGAGTATAACTGTGTAACTAGTTTAAATAAATCAAATTATTTTAAATATCTCATTTATAGATTTCTATTTGTGTAGATGAAATTTGTGCATCGTAGATGGATGTATAATAGAAATCATCCTAATCGTGCGGGGTTGAGGAATGAATTTATTGAAGGGGTTACTGAGTTTATTGCTAAGGCTCAAACACTTGATATTTTCTTATTGGAGGAAGGATTAGGTGTCCTTGTGTGAAATGTAAGTATGTTAAGTTATTAAAATCAAACGAAGTTAAAGTCCATCTCTACAAGAAAGGATTTGTAGAAAATTATTATATATGGACTGTTCACGGGGAGAATCATGCTAGTTTAGATGATGTTAACTTTCATAATTCTTTTGGTGGTGAGGGTAGCCCCATTGCGGATCATAATGTTGAAAATTCTCGATACAATGAAATGATGAGGGATGCTTTTGGGACATTTCCTGGGGTTCAATCCGAACCAAATGATGAGGCTAAGCTTTCTATGAACAGTTAGTGGAAGCTAATCGTCCATTGTATGAAGGCTCGGTGCATTCCTAGTTGTCTGTTGCAGTTAGATTGCTAAGTATTAAATCGGATAGTTCTATTTCCCAAGCGGGCATGGATTATATTATTAGGCTTATGAATGAACTTAATCCGAGTAACATTGACTAACCAAAAGATTTCTACACTACTAAAAAATTGGTTTCTAAGTTGGGTCTTTCATCGGAGATAATTGATTGTTGTGAGAAAGGTTGCATGTTATTCTATAAGTATGACGCATCTCTAGAGAATTGTAAATTTTGTAATCAGCCTCGTTTTAAGGAAGTCACAAATGCCAATACAAAAAAGAAAGTTCTAGTTAAAGCGATGCATTACTTACCTCTTATACCTAGGTTAAAGAGGTTGTATGCATCAATGAGCTCTGCTCCTCATATGAGATGGCACCATGAACAAAGATGGCCACCTGGTATTCTTTGCCATCCGTCAGATGGAGAAGCCTGGAAGCATTTTGATAGGGTGTTCCCCGAGTTTTCTAGTGAACCTAGAAACATTAGGTTGGGATTATGCGCATATGGATTTACTCCATTTTCTGTCTCTGCTGCACCATATTCATGTTGGCCAGTGTTGTTACTCCGTATAATATTCCGCTCGATTTGTGTATGACAAGTCCATATCTATTCCTAACTTGTATTGTCCCAGGTCCACGCAATCCAAAAAGTTTGATTGATGTATACTTGCAACCTTTGATTGATGAGTTACAATTATTATGGCATCAAGGTGTTGAAACATATGATATATCAACCAAACAAAACTTCAGATTGCATGCTGCTTTGATGTGAACTATAAATGATTTTCATGCTTATGGGATGTTGTCCGGTGGTTAACTGCTGGAAAGTTAGCTTGCCCTTGTTCTATGGAAGAAACTAAAGCATTTACTTTGAAACATGGAGGTAAAAATAAATGGTTCGACTGCCACCATAGATTCTTGCCAATGAATCATGAATTCAGGTGAAATACAAGTGCATTTATGAAGAACCAAACTGATTTTGAGGAGCCACCGGCCTGCTTGTGTTCAGAAGAAATTTGGAACAGAGTAAGGGATTTTCCTAAAGTAACAAAGTCTCCACCATCTAAGATATCAGGTTATGGTGTCACATACAACTGGACTAAACAGAGCATATTTTGGGAATTACCTTATTGGAAGCACAATCTTCTTCGGCATAATCTGGACGTCATGCATATCGAGAAGAATTTTTTTGACAACTTGTTTAACACTATTATGGATGTTACTAACAAGACCAAAGATAACTTGAAGGCCCGGATGGACTTAAAGGAATATTGTAGGCGAAGTGAGTTGTATCTGGCATACTTTAACAACAAGATTCAGAAGCCCAAAGCCAGTTACACGTTCACCTTGGATGAGAGAAGAGAGATTTGTAGTTGGGTTAACAATTTAAGGATGCCTGATGGGTACGCATCAAATTTATTCAGGTGTGTTGACATGAAAGAAGGGAAGTTGGCGTCAATGAAAAGCCACGATTGTCATATTTTCATGGAAGCGTTGATGTCTATTGCGTTCAATGCATTGCCTGAACGAATATGGAACCCGATTATAGAGATCAGTTATTTTTTCAAGGATATGTGTTCTAGCACATTGAGGGTGGAGAACTTATGGAGAGTAACATTATCCTAACTTTAAACAAGCTGGAAAAAAAATTTCCTCTTGGTTTTTTTGATGTAATGGAACATCTTCCAATTTACCTTGCACAAGAGGCACGACTCGTGGGGCCAGTTCAATGTAGATGGATGTATCCTTTCGAGAGGTAATGAAATTTAATCATTTACCTTTTGTATTTTCTTTAAAGATTGTTTCGTCTAAAAATAATCACTATGCAGGACCATTGGAAAATGTAAAAAGACTATAAAAAATAGATCAAGAATTGAAGGTTTGATATGCGAGACATATGTGGCTAAAGAAACATCTTATTTTTGTGCATACTATTTTGAAAGAGATGTGCCATGTTTGAGAAATAGACCGAAGCGGCATGACGATGGAGGCGAAATCAATCCTTTGGCACCACCTTTTTCCATTTTTAACCAACCAGGTAAAGGAGGTCCAAAAAATAGTCCAAAGCGAAGGTTGTCTAAGATGGAGCTAAAGTCAGCTACAACACATGTATTGTTAAATTGCCCCGAGGTCCAACCTTATTATAGGTAAGTATATATTCGTATATATTACGGACTTTTATATTAAATATACCACTGATTTATCTATTAAATATTATAATGGCAGTTACTTTGTGGGTACATATGGGAAAGATGTTGTTTATCTCAAGTTTTCAGAGTGATTTAAAGAATTTGTAAGTATTACTTATTATTTAACATGATTTTTAATATATGTAAATTAATTATATATGTTTTTAAAATTTTAAATTATATTTAGTTATATATATATAGGTTCATGATCCAGCTAATGGCATTAAAGACCATTTTTTGCGTGATATAGTTTGGGGACTTGACCCTAGAGTAAGAATGATGTCTAAATACTTGGTCAATGGGTACAAGTTTCATAAAGAAGAATGGTCTAATGGAAAGAAAAGCAACAATAGTGGGGTGTGGGTGAAAGGTGATGGAGATGTTGATTATTATGGTGTGCTTCAAGAGAGTTTGGAATTGGAATATGTTGTAGGTTGGCCGAAGAAAAAGTTGGTACTCTTTCGATGTAAATGGTATGATCCAACACCGAATAGAGGTACAAAGGTGCATGCTTAATACAAAATAGTTGAAATTAAACACACGGGGCAATATAGACTTTATGATCCCTTTATTATTGCACAAAAGGTGAAACATATGTATTATGCTCTTTATCCTTTGAGCAAGAATAAGTCTGCAGAGCGGGTAGTTTTGAAAACAAAGCCCGTGGGTAGAGTGGTAGTCGAAGATGCATTAGATGTGGCGTACCAGAATGACATTTCAAATGTTGAATCAATAGTGGATGATGAATTAGCAGATGAATTGCAGCATAATGAAGGGATATATGAAGAATTTGATCCTTCTGTCCTTGATACAAATTAGGACCAAGATAGAGGTGTTGAACATGAAACAAGTGATGAGGAAGAATTACTAGATGAAAGTGAAGCAGGCGATGATGAAGACTTAGATGATAACTATGAAGATATCGATGGGGATTTAAGTTTCCTATCTCATTAGGAATCTGCCCTGAAATATCATTGTTGTCAACTTCCAAATGAGACAGAGAAGTACAATAGGATATTTCAGGAGGTATAATACCTGATAACTGATTGACACTCAACTGCAAATCCTCAAGACCTAAAATGCCACCCAAACTAGTAGGAATGCTACCTGTTAAAATATTCTCAGATAAAATCAATAACTGTAAGAGCTTTGCAATTTCCAAGCTCATTAGGAATCACACCAACTATGCTATTTTGCCATAGCAATAAGCTCTGGAGATTTTTGAGATCAAGATTGCTCAACTTTCCAATACTCTTTGGAATATCACCACTCAGTTGATTGTCATAAATCAAGAGATTCTTGAGACCGGACAAGTTGCCAATTTCAGAAGGAATATCACCTTCAAGATAATTTGAACTGAGAGACAATTAACTTAAATTCAGTTTTCTTCATTCTTCATGTTGATGGTTGACATATACCACTGCTTTTGTCTTAGTAAGATGATGATAACATTGTTAAACATTTGATATGATGATAACTGAATGGTATTTTTTGTTTTGTATTTTATTACGATTATATTACAGATATGGCATCTAAGGGGAAGGAAAGATGAAATCTAAGAAGAAAAAACTATATGTTCCAACTTCTTCAACTATGACAAATAGAAGTCATCCTTTTCCTCATCCTTCTAAGTCGACTTCATTGCCATCTACCATGTTCACTATCCCCCACCATCTATTAATTCAGTTCAATATTATTTTATGCCTGCTAAAGACAGTCAAAGTAATACCATTTTAACTTTGTACCCACACCTTCTATACCATCATCTTCACTGGTCTTTCATAGTAGTCAGCATGGTGGCTTACCAGTTGTTGCACCCCCGAGATTTTATGGTAGTAAGCATACTGGCTCACCAGTTGTTGCACCCCCGAGCTTTTATGGTAGTCAGCATATTGGCTCACAAGCTGATGCACCCCCGAGCTTTCATGGTAGTCAGCATACTGGCACACCAGCTGCTGCACCCCCGAGCTTTCATGGTAGTCAGCATATTGGCACACCAGTTGCTGCACCCCCGAGCTTTCATGGTAGTCGGCATACTGGCTCATTAACTGCTGCATCCCCGGGCTTTCATGGTAGTCAGTATGATGGTTCGTCTTTTGTTGCTCCATCATCTTCCAGTCCATCGTCATCATCCGTTCCCAGCATATCTAGGTTGGATATTGGAGTCTCTCGCCCAGCTACATCTAGTGTTGCTTCTGCACAATCAAGGAGACGCATGCAGAATCTTGGAGGGGGCGTACAATTTGATAGTTATAATCGATTGATAATCGTCCCCTACAAGAATGGGTAAGAAGGTTCTTATACTAATATTTATGTTTTGAATGTACTTTTAGATATGTTAACATCAAAGAAAATTTATTTGCAATTAAAACTTTTAACTTTTAAGATGTATATTAATTATATATATGTTAACTTTAATGTAGGTTTTTTCCATCCTATCAGACTACACGTTTGATTACAAATTCTATGAAGCCATTTTATCACGAGCCGTGGACTTCTTGGAAAAAGATACCGTACAACATCAGAGAGCAAATGTGGAATCAATTTAAGGTAAAAATTAATTATACTTATTTAATAATTATCGTCTTCATCTAATGTTAATTTTTTATATTGCAAACACTATGTACATGGCATCCTCAGCATCAAAATGCAATAAATATTATTTTCGAGAAGAAAGTTGGTATAAGGATTAAAGATACTTTGTTTGCTGCTCGGACTGCCGGTGAAATGCCGGTCTGGTTAAGAAAAGATATTTGGGATAAACTTCTTGAGATGTGGAATACCCCAGAATGGAAGGAAAAGAGTGAAAAAGCAAAGGCGAATCGTGCCTCTAATAAAGGTGGCTCGTTGCACACAGGAGGTTCGATTACTTTTGAGGCCCATAGACTAAGAATGGTAATTACTAAAAAAAATTTTCTTAGTATTACATATAGATTTTACGTTTGTAATGTCTAACTCATACTTTTTCTTACGAAGGAAAAGGAAAGAGGGCGAGATATGAGTGACGCAGAGGTCTTTGAGAAGTTGCATAAGAAAAAGATGAAGGATGGTACAAGAGGAGACTGGGTGGAGACGCGCGCTTCAGACACACATGTAAAATTCTAACTTCACAATTATTTATGGTTTATTAATATTAGTTTATTTACATGATAATCAACAATATAGGATATTGCTAAAAAAAGCAGCTTACCGACAAACAAACGATGAAAGACAGCAAAGATTGGAAAGCTCATAAGCTAATGTAAAATCGAAAGAAGATCATAGACTTGCATGAAGTATATATAAAAAAGGAAAAAGGTTGTGAAAGCTATAGATCAAAATCCTGATTCAGTGACTTGAGAGAAGCTATTGTTTTTCACTTGGTTTCTTTACAAGCAGCCCTATATAACTTGGCTCTTTCTTGGAGCCTATGGTTTTATAGCTTTAAGATGGTGGATCCTACATGTTTGGAGAAGCATAATATTTGAGAGTCTTGTCACTTCGTTTAAAATTTTCACACGACATATTGTGACCAACTATTTTTTGACCACACCCAAATTCTATACTATTTTTTGCTATAAATATTAATGTTATAT
>MDKI01242646.1:0-45789 GCA_005239505.1 Nicotiana paniculata
CATTAAAGCGCATCAAATGTAAGGTATATCCCATGTTAAACTATGCAATTTAGTCTCGCATCAACTAGTCTAACAAGGAACTGGGGTGAACTCAAGAAATTGATAGCCCCAATCAAAGGATTAAACTTTAGAGATAGTAATACCCGACTTGAGCTAATATCACTTGATTTGTATGAATACCCATTTGAACTTGAGAATGCCAAATTAGGCAAAATCACTCAAACTACCGAGAGGTATAGAGTAAGTATCCGGGTGTGATAGCTATATTACAACCCCAACTAATCAAGTTTGTCCTAGATTTTACAACCCGTTAGATAACCACCCAGGTAGAAGTCACGACCCTAGTCCCTTTTAAACATTTGAAAAATCCAAAACAAAAATATTGTCATTAGTTTTATTAATTGCAATCATTAAAGTAAAAAATAGAAGTAGAATATCAACCCAACTTGTGGAAGTGCACTTAGATTCAAAACTAGCATCTCACTTAGATATAAACCTAATTCCAATTATTAACTCCCTATGGGTTCGATCCTGACCTTACTTGGGTTATTATTGCATCGACCTCCTCGCTACTCAATAGTAGTGTGGGTTTGGACCTGATCAATTTTTGGCGGTGTTGCCAGGGATTTAGACGGTCTTAGCTATATATATAAGTATTTTTTTCTTTTGTCTTTCTTTCCTTCCGCTTACTAATTTTCTTTGTAAATTGCTTTTAGGTACCAATTGCCCTAAATAACGAGTCCCTCAGAAATATACCATTGGGGAGGAGGTAGATGATGAGAATGTGGATGAGGTTCATCTTGAGCCTCAAGTACAAAGGAGAGTTCAACCGCCTCTGGATAATGTTCCAATCCCTCCCCCACCCCCACCAAATGCAGCACATTGGTGTTGCCCAACGAAGGCTAGGCAAGTGCAATTGTCCCGCCCCAGATTAGGGCGCGCAATTTTCAAATAACCAGTGTCATGCTTACACTGCTAGAACAACGGGGTTTCTTCACCGGAGCTCCACATAAAAACGCCTATAAGCATCTCAAAGGTTTTGTTGACACATGCTGGGGGAGCAAGCAGACGAATGTCTCCGAGGACGTATTGAGGTTACGGCTATTCCCTTTTTCACTTCGGGGAAAACCTTTGGACTGGATAGAGTGGTTGCCCAACCATTCCATACACACTTGGGATAAGTTGGCCGAGAAGTTAATCGAAAATTTCTTTACTCCGGGGCATATGGGGACGCTAATAGATGAAATTTTGGCTTTCGAATAAGAGCCAAATGAACCGTTGCATGAAATTTGGGAACGGTATTGCACAATGTTCAAAGAATGCCCCAACAATGATATTACTGAGGCAATGATCCAACAAACCTTTTACAGGGGTATCAACACAACTAACCAGCGTGTGGTAAATCAACTCGTCGGGGGTAACTTCATGAACACATCATACTCTAAAGTATGTGAAATATTGGATGAGATGAAGGATACCTCTTCGGCATGGAAAAGTAGAGTCAACGTTCCTCAGGGTGACCCTAATGTTATCCACCTCCACATGGAACTACATGATCATGGGCAAGCCATAGCTGAGTTGACAACCACCATGAATCAATTGGCCAAGGCTCGGCTTCAACATGTTCAGGGGTCAAAATAGGAGAATTCCATGGAAGGATTAAACATGATGGTCAACAAGAGAAGGCAACAAGGTCAACAAGTACAAAACCATCCGGAGCAATTTGAGTAAAGTAATAGTGGGTACAATCAAGATGATGCATATGATGATCAAAGGGAAGAGGTTCAATATGTCAACAATTACCAAGATCAACAGAGCAATGCTCCAAAACAACAATGGAGATCACAAGGAAACTAAGGTAATTGGAGCAACCAAGGTCCACAAGGAAATTGGAATAGTGGCAACAACAACAACCAATGCAACTAGGGGAACAACAACAATCAAAATTGGGGCAATCAAGGTAATTGGGGAGGAAATAATCAAGGCAATTGGGGTGTCAACAATCAAAGTAATTGGGATGGAAACAATAATCAAGGGGGTTGGAACAATAGCAATCAAGGAAATTGGAGGTCGGGCTTTCAAAGGCCCCCGATGTATCAACAACCAAACAACCCGCCTCCATATCCGTCGCAAGGTCCTAGTTCTTCCATCAATGAGATGGGACGGATTGAAAACATGTTCAAGCAAAGGGTGGAGAAAACGCCGACTCCGATGCCCAATTAGCCTCCCACAACACTTCTATCCACAACTTGGAAGTCCAACTTGGCAAAATTTCTCAAGCCTTGAATACTCACCCTAAGGAGGCACTACCAAGCGATACGGTGGTGAACCCCAATGGTGGGAAAAATACGGGGCATGCTATGGCGTGACAACAAGAAGTGGGAGAGGTGGAGTTGCTAGTACCTCAAACCTAAGAAAGAATGTGAATGGTGATGTGTTGGTGCAAGATGATGTTGAGCTAAGCAATGATGTTCAATCAAATGATGAGGTGAGGATAGACATTGATGAAAACATGGAAGAGACACAAGATTATGTGAAACCGTTTAGGGAATATGTAATATACATATCGGATCCGATAGTGCGCAAGGCCAAGGCTCCTTTGCCAAGGCCTCCTCCTCCATCTCAAAGGCTCGCAAAGCAAAAAAATGATAATCAATTTATGAAATTCATTGATATGATGAAAATTTTGTCCATAAATTTGCCATTGGTTGAAACCTTAGAACAAATGCCGGGATATGCCAAGTTCATGAAAGACTTGGTAACAAAGAAGAGATTAATGAACTGTGAAAAAATCAAAATGACACATCAAGTGAGTGCCATTGTGCATTCCATGGCTCCAAAGTTGGAAGACCCCGGTGCTTTTACAATCCCGTGCACTATTGGGAGTGCCAATTTGCCAAAGCTCTATATGACTTGGGGGCAAGAGTTAATTTGATGCCCTATTCTTTGTTCAAGACATTGGGGATTTGACAACCAAGACCCACATCCAATATGTTGCTAATGGAGGACCGTACAATGAAGAGTCCATTGGGGATAATTGATGATGTGCTAGTTCGAGTCGACAAGTTCATACTTCCCATAGATTTTGTGATACTTGATTGTGAGGTTGACTATGAGGTGCCAATCATTCTAGGGAGACCTTTCCTAGCTACAGGGAAGGCCTTAGTTGATGTGGAAGTTGGTGAGCTCACCTTCAGGATGGCGATGTAAAGGTTGTGTTCCACATTTGTAAATCAATGAGGTATCCTAATAGCAACGAAGTATGTTCGTTCGTGGATCTTGTGACCAAAGTAATTGTTGATGACACAAGTGTTGTGATTAATGTTGAAGATACATTGGAAGTTGCGTTGTAGAATCATAATGAATATGAGAAGGAAGGCTTTGTAGAATGTGTCAATGCTTTGCAAGGAATGGGATCATATACATATGGGCCCCAAAAATTTCCTTGGACCTTGAAAACCGGAAGACTCCACCAACAAAGCCCTCAATCGAGGAGCCTCCCACATTGGAGTTGATGCCCTTGCCTTCACACCTTAGGTATGAGTTTCTAGGCCATTGTTCCACTTTACCCGTTATTCTTTCCTCGTGCTTAACTAGCGTGCAGGTAGATTCCACCCTTGAGGTTCTCCAAATGAGGAAGAGATCAATAGGTTGGACATTGGCGGATATTCGGGGTATAAGCCCCGCCTTTTGCATGCACAAAATCATATTGTAAGAGGATGTTAAACCCTCTGTGGAACATCAAAGAAGATTTAATGAGGTTATGCAAGATTTATTCAAGAAAGAGATCATCAAGTGGTTGGATGTTGGGGTTGTCTACCCCATTTCCGATAGTTCATGGACTTCACCGGTACATTTGTGTCCCAACAAAGGGGGGCATGACTGTGATTACAAATGACAAAAATGAATTGATCCCCACAAGAACTATCACCGGGTGGAGAGTGTGCATGGATTATAGGAAGCTCAACAAAGTGACTCGGAAAGTCCATTTTCTGATTTCATTTCTTGATCAGATGTTGGATAGGCTAGCTGGACGTGCTTATTATTGCTTCTTGGATGGGTATTCTGTATATAACCAGATTATTACTGCACCTGAAGACCAAAAGAAGACCACCTTCACTTGTTCGTATGGCACTTTCGCATTCTCGTGGATGCCATTCGGTTTATGCAATGCACCGACTACTTTTCAGTTGTGTATGATGGCAATCTTCACCGATATGGGGGAGGACTTTCTCAAGGCTTTCATGGATGATTTCTATATTGTGGGGAATTATTTTGAAGAGTTCTTGGATATCCTTGATAAGGTATTGGCACGTTGTGAAGAGACTAACTTGGTGCTTAATTGGGAGAAATGTCACTTTATGGCCAAGGAGGGCATTGTCCCCGGCCACCAGATCTCCAAGAATGGTATTAAGTTGGTAAAGCAAATATTGAAGTGATATCCAAACTCCCTCATCCTACTTCTATCAAGTAAGTGAGGAGATTTCTAGATCACACGGGGTTTTACCGCCGGTTCAACAAGGATTTCTCTAAGGTGGTGAACCCCTTGTGCAAGTTATTGGAAAAAGATGCCAAATTTGTGTTCAATGATGATTGTATGAAGGCATTTGAACTACTCAAGTATAAATTGACTACCACTCCTATTATTACTGCGCCAATTTGAGCTTACCATTTAAGCTCATGTGAGATGCTAGCGATGTGGCGGTTGGAGCGGTATTGGGGCAAAGAATTAACAAGATCTTTCATCCGGTATACTATTCTAGTAAGACTAGGAACGAGACTCAAGTCAACTATACAGTGACCGAGAAAGAACTCTTAGCCATTGTATTTTCTATGGAAATGTTTCACCTGTACCTCATGGGTACCAAAGTGATCGTTCAAACCGATCATGCGGCACTTCGTTATTTGATGAGCAAAAAGGACTCTAAGGCGAGATTGATGCGGTGGGTACTAGTTCTACAAGAATTTGATCTTGAAATCCTAGACTGCAAGGAGAGTGAGAATCAAGTGGCAGGCCACTTGTCCCGATTGGAGGAGGAGGGGAGGCCCCATGATGGCCTTGAGATCAATTATTCATTTCCAGACGAATAACTCATTTCTATGTCTATGACCGGTATGCCTTGGTTTGCCAATGTGGCCAACTATCTTGTGAGCGGCACGTCCCGAATGAGTTCTCTTTAAACTAAGGAAGCTCAAACAGGACTGCCTGGACTACTATTGGGACGAGCCATATCTCTTCAAAATTTGCACTGATGATGTTATCCGGAGATGTGTTCCAGAAGAAGAACAATTGTGTTCTTGAAGCTTGCCATTCATCGCCATATGGTGGTCACCATGGTGGAGCGAGAACTGCTACAAATGTCCTAAGCTATGGATTCTATTGGCCTACCTTGTACAAAGACGCTAGCGTGCTCTTTAAGTGTTGTGATGATTTCCAAAGGGCCAGTGGGATCTCCAACAAAAATGAGATGCCTCTCACCACCATCCTTGAGATTGATATTTTCGATGTGTAAGGCATCGATTTTAGGGTCCATTTGTTAGCTCATGTGGGAACACCTATATACTTGTTGTTGTGGATGACGCGTCCGAATGGGTTAAAGCCGTGGCTTTTCCCAACAATGAAGGACAGAGTATGGTAGCTTTCTTGAAGAAAAACATATTCACAAGGTTTGGCACCCCAAGAGCCATCATTAGTGATGGGGGTTCACATTTTTGCAACAAAGCCTTTGACACTTTACCCTCCAAGTATGGTGTCACTCACAAGGTGTCGACCCCTATCACCCCTAGGCAAGTGGACAGGTTGAAGTCTCCAACCGGGAGATCAAGAGTATTCTGTAAAAGACTATCAATACAAATCAGACTGATTGGTCGAGGAAACTTGACGATGCTCTTTGGGCTAATAGAACAGATTACAAAACTTCAATTGGTATGTCTCTGTATTGGTTGGTGTTCAGGAAAGCATGTCACCTCCCGGTGGAACTAGAGCATAAGGCCATGTGGGCGTTGAAGAAATTGAACCTTGAGTGGGATGTAGCTGTAAATCTTCGGGTGGAACAATTGAATGAACTTGGTGAGTTCCGGTTCCATGCTTACTCCAATTCATCCTTGTATAAGGACAAGATGAAGTACCTACATGATAAGTATATTCGGAATAAATAATTCAAAGAAGGTGACCTTGTCTTTTTATTCAACTCTCGGTTGCGGATGTTTCTAGAAAAGCTAAAATCAAAGTGGAATGGTCCTTTGAAGTGGTACATGTGACTCCTTTTGGTACCCTAGATTTGAAAAATAAGAATGATGAGATATTTAGAGTCAATGGGTAATGGGTGAAGAACTATCTTTGTAAGGTTGATGATGGCCATGTTGTGGCATTGCTCCATTTCAAGTAAATGATGGTAACATGCGTCGTGCCACGACGTTAAATCAGGCGCTTCTTGGGAGGAAACCCATGTGTGTTTTCTTTCTCTTGATTTTAATTTTTTTAGATTACGCATTGTTTTGGGATAACTGGTTGTGAAGTGAATTCAGGAATATGGATGTGCAGTGTAGGAAAGTAGCAAGGAAAAAAATGGCCAAGTGTTGAAATTGTGCTGACCGCACAATTCTGTGTGCGGTCGCACCACTGGAAGATGAAAAATGACAACTCTGTGAAGTTTGTCCTGACATAAATCCTTAAGGATTCGCAGCCGCACTCAAAATTATGTGGACCGCACGAATTGTGCGGACCACACCACAAATTCAAGGAGTACGGACTGCACAAAAATTGTGCGACTGCAATCAGGGAAGTTGGGAAGGCAAGCCGGTCAGAGTATAAATAGAACTTCCCTTGACTGTTCACACTTTACACACTTTGACCTCTCAAGCTAAGCTAAGCACAGTGCACCTTTGTTCGAAATCTAATCTCATTTCAACAAGTTTTGAATTCCTGCTACATCTTCATTACTGGTATGTTGATTTCAATGATTTAATTTCATATTTTTCTTTTTCTTTTTCTTTATTTTAGTTTTCTTTATATCTAGGGTTAGGTTCATGCCTAAAATGTCAATTGATAATTAAAGTTTGCTTAACATCGTGTGGGTAGTGTTTGAATGCTTCATGGGGTTTGGGTTAGTAGTTTTTCATGATTAATTGATAAAAATCTTGCTTAAATAGTGAAACCCTTGTATTAATCATAAGTTTGTGCCGCTCTGATTTGAATTATGCGGCCGCACACATTCTTGTGCGGTCCGCACTAGGGTATGTGGCCGCATACATTTTTGTGCGGTTCACAATACCCTAAGTTTAGAGCACATTTGGTTGATGATTTTGTACGGCCGCACTCCATTTTGTGCGGTAGGCAGTGGATTTGTGCGGCCGCACTCAATTCTGTATGGTCCACATAGTTCAATCTTCAGAGACCCAATAAAGCAATACGCGGCCGCACTCAAAATTGTGCGGTCCGCAATAGGTTTGTGCGGCCTCACTCAAAATTGTGCGGTCCGCACTGAGGTAACCTTAGTGACCTAGTAGTATAATCTTGGGATCTCCATGGCCGCACTCAAAATTGTGCGGTCCTCAATGGGCATTATACGGCTGCACTCAATTTTGTGTGGTCCACATTACCCAATTTTGAGAGTTGTGTTATGCATTTTTTATCTTGATTCTATACACATTATGAGCCCCAATTCTAACTGACTTTCACTACTTGTATGTTGCAGACAATGGTTCGTTCACGTGGCAGAGGAGGTACTTCCAAAGGGAGGGCAGAATCTTCCCGAGGCTGAGGTCGAGGCAAACCCAACATGCCACTGTCAGTTCAAAAGGTCTTGAGCAAGAAAGCTACACTCAGTAGACCACCTCCGAAAACCTCAGCCACCAGTGAGTACCTCCCATACCGAGAAACGTCTGAGGGTGATTCAGTGCAAGCAGCACCGGGAGCTCAATCACAACAATTCCCTGGGAGACTCCGCCTAGTCAATGAACCAACTTCCTCCTCTAGTTCGTCTGAAGGTTCGGAGGAGGGTATTCAAGAATCTGAACCCTCTCCCCTACCTGTTATAGCTACTCCAATTAACTTGGATGATGATGATGAGATCCTGGACGATGGGAGAGGGGGTGATACAACTGTTGGGTGTTTGTAAAGATCAAGGAAACTGGAGGTATGGGCGGACAAATTTTTTAGTGAGAAGGCATATGCTAAGTTCAGAGAATGGTGGTCACAAAAGGTCTCTCACTCTTGAGCGACAATTCTTGACAAAAGACCTGAGCAAGCACAGCTCGCATGTCCTCAAGCAATTTGAAGAGAGAAAAGGAGAGAAATATTTCACTGGCCGCATGTAAGATGCAAATGAATATCTAGTCAAAGAGTACTATGACAATGTTGCCCATATCAAAAAGAAAAGCAAGGTGATGAAGGTCAGGAATTTGAAAATCCGCTTTGATGTCCAAGCACTGAACAAATACATAGGATTGGAGGAGGTGGAAGCAGTGTAATATTTTTGGAGAAGCTACTTATGGGTGATACAGTACGCCCGTGTCTAGCTGAGATACTAGAAATTCTGGGGACAACACCTGCATGGCTCACAACATGAGTTAATATAGTCCGAGCCCCCCTAAACTTTGAAGCAAAAGGGTGGCAAACATTCGCGTGCAGCCGTCTGGATCCATCCCTCCATGAAAACATCCTTCCACTTCCCGGTACAGTATTAATGGCTTCTATCATGACTGGGTATCCAATAAGTGTGGGAGCCTTGATGTCCTACAATATCTCAAATGCGTTCCATAAAGAGGAGAGGTCATATCCCTACCCCAATTTCCTCACAGAATACTTCCAAGATCAAGGAGTAGAATCGAGGCACTTTGACGTTGCGGTGAAGGCTAAAAAGCCTTTTTCATGGTGCCACCTCCAGGGAGAGGACAACCCTAAGTTCAAGGGTAAAGCCACTACCTCTATTGGCCAGTCTGAAGAGCCAGGGGTAGTGGTCACTGGTTCAATTCCCGAGCCCTCCATAGCAGTCGGTGTTTCTACCGGAACAGCAGCCATGCCTCCTTCATCTTCTGGACCATCTACCTCAGCTAGACTTTCAGTGCCAACATCATCTACCTACCCTCAAACTATGTTGTGAGTTTCCCAGAAACTGGCAAGTCTCAACAATTAGATGCAGGCAGCTACCACAAAGCTGACTGCCATATCCAGTGTTGTTGCAGCATAGTCATCAGCCCCAGTAGAGCCTCAGGTACCTCCATCAGTGGATGAATCATTGAAGAAAATTATGGACAACCAGAAGAAGATCCTAGAGACTCTGGATACACATGGGAAGACTCTTGATACGCATGGGAAGATCATCAAGGATTTGGGGAAACATGTGAAAAATATCTAGAAGACTCAAGCATCAAAGGATTCGGTGGACAAGCTTCCTAAGGAGGTTGAAAAGAGTTCTTCTGCCGGAGATCTTCCATTGGACCTACTCATGGAGCAGCCAGTCCCATTAGCACCTGCACCAGTGCCAGAGACATCAGAGGCAGTAGCCGGCCAGTCTGAGGAGCCGGCTCCAACTGCACACACTGATGATAAGTTGATACAGATGCTCAGCAACCTAGTAGTTCCTCAATTAGAAGATGTTGAGATACAGTTAGAGGAGATAGAGGGTGTTGATGACCCCATGCAGGCTAAGGATACCACACATGTTGAGAACCCGATGCAGACTGAGACCACATAGGGAGTTTTCTTTACTCTCTACCCTTTTTCATGTTCTTAATTTGATTAGCATTGAGGGCAATGCTCATTTTCATTTGGGGGTGGTTCATTTTGATTGACATTTGTTGACATTTGGTATGTAATAACTATTACACTATTTTTCTTTATCTTTATTTTTCCTTTTGGTCTGTATATATTTTTACCATTTGATATATTCATTTTCATTATGTATATATTCGCTTTACTTCATTTTGTATATATTCGGTTTACTTTTCATAGTTTATTTCATAACTTCTTTCGTTGTTTTTCCTTAGTAGCATAGCTTCTTATTTACTTTAGTAGCTTCTTTTTAAGTTGTTAGCTTCTTTTTACATTTTATGTGAGAAATAAGCCTTTGGTTTTCTTAATGTCACGGTTCTTTCCAAAGGTGGATGTTGTTTGAACCGGGTGGCTCTTCCCAACGATGGATGGCGTGACAACCTTCTTAAGGGATTGAGTCCGTTTTCTTTATATTTTTATAGATATAGTAATAATGAATAAAAGTGTCTCAAGCAGGATTCACTTGGTACTAACACATTTACCTTCGTCCTTATGGTTAGAAACAAAGTTGATTATCAAAGAATAGCTCTAGTTGTGACCTTTAGACTCTTGTGTTGACTAAAACAATTATCGAATGGTTTCTCCCAGCCATTTGTGATTTTCAATCTTAGCTAGGGTCATTGTGGGCCCTCGAATCCGTTCTCTTTAACAATCCAGTAGCTTGAGAGGTGAGTATTGAATTTTAAGTCCAAGTCCCGTGCCAATACGTCTAGAACTTGCCCTGAATGTTTTTCTAGGCGAAATTCTAAGTGTAGCTCGACTTGAAAAATGCTTGTAGGATCTCCTTGATCCAATTTGAAACTTGAAGGCTTCCGTATCCTACCAATGTTATATGCCTAATCAACCTATTTGAGCTAAAGCCCTTTTTCTTTCAATAACCACGTTACAAGCCTTTATCCGTTTTATAATGACCCTCTCTTGGCACCCGATCTTTCCTTAGCATTCTTAATAGACAATTGGCATAAGTTTGGGGAAGAGACGAGGAATTTGAAAGTGATAAAAGGTACAAAGAAGAAAAAGAAATGAACAAAAGGGAAGGCAAATAAAAGAAACAAAGGCCAAAAAGAAAATTTTCAAAAAGAAAGTGAATAAGGTAGAAAGTTGAAGGGATTCAAAGAAAACAATGATGAAAGGCGTGGAGTGAATAGAAAAGGAGAAACATGATTTTCATGATCAAGAAAGAGTGAAATTACGTCTCTCTAGTTCCCCCAAGGAAGAAGAAAATGACTCAAAGAATCAAGAAAGTATGAGCCGAAAAGAGAAAATGGAGTGCTTAAGGAAAGATGAAACCATCATATTTCAACAAGTCCTACCTTGATCCAAAAGCCTTCATTATATTCCTGAAAAAGCCTATATGATTTCAAGTTGAGTGAGCTTACATTAGTGGTGATTTACATAAGGGGAAATCTTATGGTACTTAGAGCCGAACTTGTGACATTCTTTTTAGAGAGTTGAGAGAACTTCTTCACAGTCCTTGTTTCAAGTGTTACATTCTAAAGTGAGATTTTCTCATGGAGAGTAGAGCAGGAGGAGTTTGGGATCCGCAATGACCTATGTGATAGAGCGAGCTTCCATGATGAATAAAGTCAACTCTTGATGCTCTAGTGTCGCATTAGAACTATGGTACTCAAAAGTCAAAACATTGGTGTTGTTGAAAATTCATTTGTGTTGAGGGTAATTGTTAGTTCCAATTGATGCATGATTGATTCACCTTAGGATAGTTGAAATATCCTTTTTTCTAGTGGAGGTGGGAATTACCTTATTTGATTGAGGACAAGCAAAAGCTTAAGTTTGGGGGAGTTGATAAGTTGGGATTTTGACCTCTTATTTGCTCTCTTTTACTTGTGTTTTAGGTCAAAAAATGCTTAAAGGTATTCCCTGAAACTAATGAAATGTGCTTGCTTGCGGGAATTGTTCAATATGAGCCAAAGCAATCAAAATCAACTCATAAAGGAGTCAAAATTTTAACAAAGAGGCATGTAGTGCGGACCGCACAAATATTGTGCGGCCGTAAAAGCCATTGTGCGGTTGCGATCAAAACTATTGGTCCACAAGAAGGAGATTCAAAGACTTGGGATTTTGGAAACATGTGGAGCGCGGACCGTCCCAATATTTTGCGGCCACAAAAGTCACTGTGCAACCACATTAAAAATTACACTGTCCGTGATGAACGAGAATCAGAGAGTTGGCAACTTGGGCAAAATTAAAGGAGTGCGAACCACACCAAAATTGTGCGGTCGCAAGATGTCAAGTGCGGTCGCACACACAATTGTGCAGTCCGCGATGATAAAGATTCAGAGAGTTATTTCAAGCCAAAGTCAAGGAAGTGCGGACCACATAACTTTTATGCGGCCGCATAATCATGAGCGCGGCCGCACTCAGATTTGTGCAGTCCGCAAAAGTCCAGCTCAAGCCAGAATTCAAAGTGAAGAATGTGGACCACACCATAATTATGCGTCCGCGAAAGCAAGAGTCCGCCGCACTCAGAATTATGCGGCTGCACAACCTCCGCATGGGCATTTTTGTCAGATATTTTCAGCTTATTATAAACAGAACTTTTTGTCATTGTTAGGTTATGTTATGTTTTAGGAGAGCACATGAGTCGTCTACTTTTACTGTTTTTGGTCTTTTTGTACTAGATTTGTCCTTAAACACTAGATTTTCTTCCCATAATCTAATATTATGTATTCTATCTTCAATTCTTCTTTAATTTCATCTATTTTCATGAGTAGCTAAACTCATAGCTAGAGTTGTGACCCAACCTTAGTGTGAGTATTTAATGGGTGTTTGATTTAGGGCTTGTTTGTGAATGGGTTAGTTATATTTAGCCTAGTTATTTCTAGAACTCAAGAATTAATTGTTTCAAACATTGGTTCATGCCTTAATGACTTAGTATCTACTTGAGAAAGTGGGACTAAGTCGAGGAAAACTAGGCTAACAAGGAATTGGGTGAACTCAAGAAACTGATAGGCCCAACTAAAGGGTTAAACCTAGAGATAGTAATACCCGACTTGAGAGCTAATATCACTTGATTTGTATGAATACCTATTTGGACTTGAGAAAGCCAAATTGGGCAAAGTCACTCAAACAATCGAGAGGTATAGAGTGAGTACCCAGGTGAAGTCGCTATATTACAACCGCAACTAATCAAGCTTGCCCTAGATTTTACAACCCGTTAGATAACCACCTAGGTAGAAGTCACGACGCTAGTCCCTTTTAAATATTTGAAAATTCCAATACAAAAATATTGTCCTTAGTTTTATTAATTACAGTTAGAGTAAAAATAGAAGTAGAATATCAACCGAACTTGCAGAAGTGCAATTAGATGCAAAATTAGCGTCTTACTTAGATATAAACCTGATTCCAATTATTAACTCCGTGTGGATTCGTTTCCAACCTTAGTTGGGTTATTATTGCATCAACCTCCTCGCTACTCAATAGCACTGTGGGTTTGGACCCGATCATCGAGGTCAAATACTCAAAGGTCAAATACTCGAAGGTCAAATCTTGGTCAATTATTTCAACTTCGAGCCTCTCAAATGAGAGTCACCACTTAAAATCATTTCTAAACCACTCAAAACCCCGAGTCGATGATTCACGCAAGTCATAATACACTGGGTGAAGCTACTCATGACCTCAAACAGCTGAACCGGATGCAATTTCTCAAAACTGGTTCATTACATCCTCCCTCACTTAAATATACGTCATCATCGAATGTGCCAGGAGTCATTCCAAAGCTATGAAATCACTGCATGAGCTCACCATACATACACCCCGAGGGTGATTTCTGGCACGACCCCAATCCTAAACCGGTCGTGATGGCGCCTATCGTGGAACTAGGCTAGCCAATAATAACATATTTACAGTTTCTTTCAAAATCCCAACCAATTTCAGGCATTTCATAAAATATACAGAATTTACTAAATACATTAGGCCAATAAATAGTGCAACCAATCACAAAACCCGGAGCCAACATGTCATGAGCATCTAAGATAAATATGCCAAAAAGGTATACTATTATAATACAAAACCTCCGAATAAATAGCTAAATATAACAAAGAAGGGAAAACAGAGATGTTGTGGACGCTGAACAGCTACCTCTATATCCCGCACTCTGGCTCCACACGAAATAGATAGCTAATGCTCGGTATCTGCACCTGAATCTGCACACAGGGGTGCAGGGAGTAATGTGAGTACGCCAACTCAGTAGTGATAAAAATAAATCAAGTCTAAGCGGCAAGAAAACACATAAAAAGCAATATCATCAATTCAAAATATGCATAGCCTTTCTTTCCAATAGTATATACCTAGATATATGAAATCATCATGCCTTAAAACCAACTTCAGAAAAATCCTTTGAAAAATGTATATTTTCAACAATTTCAAACCGAAAGATTTAGTATGAAAATGAAATAAATCATAAGTAGCCCCTCGGGAAAAAACATGAATCATAAATCGCCCCTCGGGCAGAACATCACTCAGCACCTCACAGCCACTCAGTATCATCCCCTCGGGCAACCTCACAGTCACTCATGCCTCCCAATCACTCATCACTCGGCACTCGGCACTCGGCATTCAGCACTCAGCACTCAGTAGGTACCTGCGCTCAATGTGGGTGTGTACAGACTCCGGAGGGCTCCTTCATCCCAAGCGCCAACATCAACCCACCTTGTGGCGTATCATATCCTCACAATCAGGCCCTCGGCCTCACTCAGTCAGAACCTCTCAAAAGCCCCTCGGGCGAATCAGTAAAACGAGGTACTCGACCCAAAACATCATTTTTAAATCTCAAAGTAGTGGAAATCAGACTGAGTTTCGAAAACAACAAGCACAATGTGACTGAGTGAAATCATCAATAAACAGTGAGGAAAATAGCAGTAAAAGACCCTAAGGGGTCTAAACAAGTCGGAAAGAGGCCCCAAACATGGCTTATAGCCCAAATATTGCAAAAATCTTTAGAACACAATTTAACATAAGGTTTAGAGTAAAATATGCAACTCAATAGTTGCCGCGGATAAGACCAAGTCCAATCCAAAAATTAGTGCGCCCCACATACTCGTCATCTGACATGTGCGCCATTCTAAAATCAGTGAGAAATATGAAGTTTAGGGTTTCATACCCTCAGGACAAGATTATAACCATTACTTACCTCTACCGGACCACAATACTAGTCCGCTATGACCTTGCCCCTCAAATTGACTCCCGATGGATCCAAATATAACCAAAGCCAGTTTAACATCATTAATATATACTAAAGGAACACAACCCAATCGAAAACTATCAATTTATACAAAAGTCTCGAAATTCGGCCAAACCCGAGCCCCGGGCCCATGACTCATAATTTGATAAAATTTACATCACTATAAACGTCGTCCTCCCACGATTCTACACATACCAAAAACACCACAATGAGACCACAATTGCCTACCCAAATCGCCAAAAGAATTTTCCAAATCCTCCTCCCATTTTTCCAAACTTTTTCTACATTAATCCTTAAAATTACAAGCCTAATCCAAACAAAATAGCATAGAAACGACTTTACTAATCCGAGAACTTACCTCCACTGAAGACCCTCGAATTCTCTCTTCAAATTGCCCTCAAATAAGCTCCAACCGCATGCAACAATGGTAGAATGACTAAAATTTCACGAAGGCTTTATTTTATATTGTTCTGCACAGCTAATCCGCACCTGCGGACCTTTCATCGCACCTGCGGTCCCAGGTGCGCACCTGCGAAATCCCACTAATGAACCAATTCTCGCACCTGCGATCTCTTCTCCACACCTACGGCTTCGCAGGTGCGGACAACTCTTCGCACCTGCGGACTCTTCCTGCCTAGACTCCTTTCGCACCTGCGCATGGTCCTTCACACCTGCGGCATCGCACTTGTGGCTACCCATCCGCAGATGTGGCCAACACCAGAAACTTTATTCCAGCAGCCATTTGCTGCAAATTCCTAAGTTCAAAACTCCGCCAACTATCCGAAATCAATCCCGAGCCCCTCGAGGCCCTAACAAAACATACCAACACACCCCATAGAATTATTCAAACTTACTCGAGCCTTCAAAACACCAAAAACAACATGAAAACACCACAATTACATTATATTCAAACCTATGAACTTTGAAACTTCTAAATTTTGCCAACAACGCCGAAACCAACCAAAACACCTCCTAATGACCTAAAATTTTTCACACATATCCAAAATGACATTACGGACCTGTTTCAATTTCTGGAATCCCATTCCGACCCCGATATCCTATTTTCCACTGCCGACCGAAAATCGCCAAAAACTAAATTTCGCCAATTCAAGCCTAATTCTACATCGGACATCAAAACTTCATTCTGAACACACTCCTAAATCCCAAATCCCCTAACGAAGCTATTCGAGCCATAAAATCCGCATTTCGAGGTCTTTCACCAATAAGTCAACTCTCAGTTGACTTTTTCAACTATTTAGGCTACTTTGAGAGACTAAATGCCTTATTTCTCACCATGACTACTCCGAACCCAAACCAACTAACCCAACACAACATAAACAGGCTAAGTAATATATGATAAAGCAAAAATGGGAGAAACAGGGTAAATCTCACGGAACGACCGACCGGGTCGTTATAATTTCACGTCACCCCAGTCCATGTAGGCCTGACAACGCAACTTAACTGAAGATACCACTTCATCCCTAGTCCATAACCTTAGGAAAAATGTCACGAACCAAAATGCAACTAGGCCTGATGGCACCTAAAATAACCCACTAGGTAAAATAGATACAATAGACCAATTCAAAAGAGATTCATTAAGAGAAAAATTTATCATACAACTGAAGTATTGTACAAAGAACTCCCAAGGACTAGTGGTACAAATCATGAGCTTCTGAGATTTAGAACTTAAAAAGCTGGTATGAAATAAAGTACATCAATTGTTTGAAATATACATGAATAGATTAAAATTCTAAAGCTACCAAGATCAAGAGGCAACTCTATACAAAATGCAGGTACGTCGTTAAATCCAGCTCCCTCCATATAGAACAGCATCGACATTCAACATCTGCACGCAAGGTGAAGAAGTATAGTATGAGTACAACCGATCCCATGTACTCGATATGTAACAAACCTAACCTTAGGTTGAAAGCAGTGATGAGCTGGGACAAAGGTCAGAGTCCAACTCTAATAACCAGAAACAATTCATAACAATATAGTAAAGGTTGTACAAAAAATAACTCAGCTCATTCACAGTTATGGAAAATAGGCATGCTTTTCAAGTATAACAGTAAATACCAAAGTTTCACCGAAAACACCAAAATATGAGTAAGTTTAAAAACTGTGATTTACCCCAAAAATATTCAACAACAGTTAAGAAGTCTCATTATCAGATTTCATGAGGAAAGTACATCTCTATGCCTACATGTCAATGTGCATGTGAATGTCATAAATTTCACAAAATCGTGTAACATGAGGGAATGCATCTCTATGCTTGTGTGTTAAGTATACATGTTAATGCAATGCACCACAGTGATGAACTCATGTACTCACTCTCTCAGAGTACTCAATCTCACTGTCTCTTACTCATACTTGATGGCAGGCTATAATCTTGTGTTTTACTCTCTTATTGCACTCACTTTATTTGTGTTTGAGCTTTAATTGGTAGTGTTTTGCACTTATTGTGTGTTTTATGCCTTGTAGGAGTGATTCCGAGCAATGCAGATGTTGTGGAGATAATTCAAGCTATTTGAAGCTTTGAAGTCTGAGTAAAAGACCAAAGGATTAATCTGGAATCGTGTTCGAGGGTCGAGGACAAAGTCTGGACGTCAAAACGCAAGAAAAAAAGCAACACTTAGAGAATTTTGCACTACTGTGGTGCGTGGGTTGGCTTGTGGGGCGCCGCAGCAATGCAATTCCTGTTGCCCGACAGATGTTGAGCTCTCTGTATTTCCTCACTAATTCCCTACATGGCGCTTCACCCGATGCACTGCGCATGTGTAAATTTTAATGAGCCAATGTCTTATTTCGGCTAGGAGAAGGTGGTTTCATCTGGGCCCGATCCTACATGGTATAAATACATGCAAAAAGATTATTTTCTGGACTTTTGACATACTATGGACCTAAGGAGGCTAAGGAGGAGTTGGAAGAACACAAGCGTTCATCATTCCTTCCTTAATCAAGACCCGAGTTTGGATTGAATTTATATTTTCCTATACTTTAATTATATTTGTGATGAATTGCTCCATATCTATGGAGTACTTCTCGTTAGGGTTTGTTGGATTTGGTGTATTGATGATTGTTTGTGGATTATAACTCTAGTTTAATGTAGTAAAGCATTTTTGGATGATTTAATTGTTGCATCTATATTCACTAGTTCATGTAATCGAGAGAGGTATAACTTGTGATATCTTTGCATTATATTGTTGGTTGAGTTCATTAAATCTTCTAAGTAATCGAAAGATGCTAGTTGAATCATTGATTAAACCTAGTTAGGAGAATAATCGAAAGAGGTTTTCCTAAAGACCAATCCACTACGCATTCTTGCATAATTTCACGTGCGTAAATTGGTTCATCTTGTGGGTTTAAGACTTAATCACGAGAGGAGTTTTTGCGAAACGTTTGAACTAATAATTGAGTGAATTCGAGACACTCACTTGAACATTAGAAGTCAATTATCAAGAGTAGATCCCAAACAATTATCGTGCACCAATCCTATCAAAACCTTGTCTTCTCCCAAGCCCCCGAGACTCCACGCCAAACATCCACACAAGTCTAGAAACATCATGCGAACTTGCTCGCACAATCAAATCACCGAAATAACACCTGAAACCATGAATCAGATATCAACACGCATGACATTTGAAGGTAGCACTCAACAACTTCAAGAATTGCAACCAAGCATCTGAATGTTATGAAACCAACTCTGAACATCGAATTTTGCAGGGAAGTTCCAAATCATAACGCAGACCTACTCGATGTTTCAAATCTCACTTAACAACATAATAATCACAAATCGCACCTCAAATCGACTTAATGAAGTTAATAAACTTTCAAGGCTCAAAAGTAATGGCGAACAAGCCTAAACATCTCGGTATGATCTCAAATTTAGCACGCAAGTCATAAATGACATAACGGACCTACTATAACTTCCGAAATCGAAATCTGAACCTGTTATCAATAAATTCAAACCTCCAAACCCCCAAATTTCAAACTTTCGTCGAATATTGTTGAAACCTTCTAGAAATATCCAAATGAAACTTTGGGCATACGCCTAAGTCCAAAATCACCATCCGGACCTAACGGAATCACCAAAACTCCGATCCGAGGTCGAACACTAAATATTCAAACTTGGTCAGCTCTTCCAAATTAAAGCTTCAAACATGAAATTCATTTTTCCAAACTAATTCTGAAACACCTGAAACTGAAACCGACAGTTCACACGTCATAATACATTATACGAAGCTACTCAACACTTCAAATGGCTGAACGGAATGCAAATGCTCAAAATGACTGGTAGGGTTGCTACAATAGAACCCAATCCACAACATTTGAAACTTATCATTGAACCTGAATCTCACATCAATACACTGTATAAGCCTGAACAAGCTGAATCGGGCCACAACCCCAACCCTGGGTATAATCATATGATGTTCCACACAACTCAAATGCCCACCGCCGTAACTTTCGACCACCATAGCTGTCCAAGATCAATCTTGGCAGAGGTAATACATTTCATATCGAATAAACTTTGTTTCGGACCTCCGCAACACTGCCCACGATAAAAGAACATGGAGAAACTCATAACCTGTCACGACCCGAATTTAGCCTCTGAAGGGCATCGTGACGGCACCTAGTCTCTACGACTAGGTAAGCCTAATTGAAATAAAGGTATTAAATAGAAACAACAGAATAAAGATGAAATAAAGTAAATCTACTAATGAAACATCGCCACTTGGCACGTACAAAATGTAACTTCCCAAAACCCGGAATATCACAAACAGTCACAGGCTTCTAACACTACTATAGCTCTAACAAAAAAACTGGAAAAGTACATAAGAACGTTTCTACAAGATAGAATAGAAGGAGACTCATAGGATTCTGCGGACGCGGCAAAAATACCTTGCAGTCTCCCGGAATCAGCAGCAGCAACTAACCACGAGGCTGATAACTCGTACCTAGATCTGCACACGAAAATATGTGCAGGAAAGGGGCTTGAGTACACCACATTTGGTACCCAATAAGTGCCAAGCCTAACCCCGGTCAAGTAGTAACGAGGTCAGGTTAAGGCTCTACCGGGTTTCTAAATAAGTCAGTTTAAAACAGTACAAAAGATAGGAAAATGTCTACACTAAACAGTTTAAGAAAAACAATATAAGTTTACAGTAAGAAAATCCTCGGCTCAACATAATATATATCACAGAGTGAAATCTCCCGAGATACCATCCCGTAGTTTCAAATGATTATGTAGTACAGGGGGAAAGCTCCCAGAATACGTCTGTAGTCCCAATTTAAAGATGCAGTACAGGGGGAAAGCTCCCGGAATACGTCCGTAGTGCCAATTTAAATATGTAGTACATGGGGAAAGCTCCCGGAATACGTCTGTAGTCCCAATTTAAATATGCAATGTGAATGAATGTTGGGTACGATGTATTTAAACAGCTCAGGAAAAGAATCACAGACAAGAACAAGGTAAAGACTAACTAACACGGTGCACGTTGTATGAAATAGGGAATTTAGGTAAAACATGTAGGCATGCTTCTTCCTAATCTAAACTACACAAGTAGCACATTAAACAGTGAAAAAGGAGTAAAATGATTTATGGCATGGATAGGAAAAATGGAATTAAGCAACAATGGCTCGTGTATGTACTCATCACCTCACGTACACGGCGCCCATATAACATATAGTGTCAAAACAACCTAAGGGAAAATCCCCAACACAGAGTTAGGCAAGCCACTTACCTCGACTACGCTAATCAACTCAAAACCACGCTCTTGCCACGAGTACCCGACTCCGAATGGCCCAAATCTATTCAATTCAATTGCATAATGTAAATATCACTTTAAGGAATCAATATATCTAATTAGTTCGAAGCTAACACGCGAAATTAGGAAAATTTCCCAAAAAGTCCCTCGGACCCACGTCTCAAAATCGGGTAAAAATTATAAATTTCGAACACCCATTCACTCACAGTCTAACCATATAAGAATTACACAAATCGAATATCAAAATCCCGATCAAAACTCAAAAAAATTAACCTAGGAACTTTATTCAATTTTTCCCCAATTTTCCACCATAAATTCAAATTTAAAGGATAGATTTAAGAGTATAATCATGGGAATTAGTCTAAACCAAGTAGGAATCACTTACCCAAATTGACCAGGTGAAAATCTCCCCAAAAATTGCACTTTCCCGAGCTCCCAAGTTCAAAATATGAAAAAGGTTCAAACCCTCGATTTTGGGTCTTTTATGATTCTGCCCAGTTCTTCTTCAATGCGATCGCAGACCCCCAGTCGCGATCGCGGATTGTAACAAACACACGCCTAAAATTTCCTCTATGCGAACGTAGGGATTTGTTCGCGAATGCGTCCCTCAACCTAAACAAACCTATGCGATCGCGGTTGGCTTCACGCGACCGCGTAGAGACACGCTCAAACACCTGCTGCCTAAATTCTTCTACGCGAACGCAACGGTACCCACGCGAACGCAGTGGCTAAGCTGCCCAACCTATGCGATCGCGAACCTCTTTATGCAATCGCATAGAAAAAAAATCCTGCCTGCCCCCACCTACTCTACGTGATCGCGGATTCTCTCACGCGATCGCAATGAAGAAAAAGTTGCTGCAATAACACCAGAAAACCAGCAAAATACACAAGGCTAAAAATGCCCGTTTGAGCACCTGAAACTCACCTGAGGTCCCCGGTACCTCAACCAAATTTACCAACCAGTCCTAATACCTCAGTCAAACATAGTCGAGCCTTCAAAACACATCCCATAACATCAAAATCACCAATTATGCATGGATTCAAGCCTAAGAACTTATGAAATTCCAAAATCCACAACCGATGTCGAAACACGTCAAAACTAGTCCGAATGACCTCAAATTTTACACAAAGGTCATAAATGACACCACGGACCTACAGCCGCTCTTGGAATTTCATTTTGAGCCCGATATCAAAATTTCACCTATCGGCCGAAATCGCCGAAATTCTAACTTTCGCCAATTCAAGTCTAAATCTACTACAGACCTCGAGAACACATTCTGTACATGCTCCTAACTCTGAAATCACCCAACGGAGCTAACGGAGTCGACGGAATTTCCATTCTGTATCCATCTTCACATAGTTCCAACTACGGTCCGATTTCTAAAGCTTAAACTCTTATATAGGGATTCTGTCCAAAAACTCTCTAAAGTTCGCAACTAATCATTCCGACAAGTCCCATAAGTAGATATAAAAGTGGGGAAGGCAGTTATTAGGGGATTGGGGCGCCAACTCTCAAAACGACCAATCGGGTCGTTACATAACCACCCATGAAGTCAGCAAGCCAAGAAGCTCTCTCGTCCGTGAAGGGCCATTTCCCAATTCTGAGCAGAAATAACATCATCCTTCCAAACACTCCTCATCCTGATACGATAGTGCAAATATCAGGTCTAGGAACCTCATCTCAACTAATACAAGCAGCCCAACTGACAACTCATCACGGAAGCACACATATTCTCCCATAACACAGTCTGTCCACCAAACCAACAATAATTCAGACATGCTGCAAAATATAAGGAAAACAAGGTACGAGGATTATCTAACAAGTATAACAGATATAACAACAAATTACAATTTCATCATGTTATCCCATAGAGGGGAAATGGAACACAAAATAACATCTGTTACGGCGTGAAACCCATTCCCAAACATATCAATCCATATAGGGATATCCATCGAGCCAAAGTGCTCGGGCTCACTGATCACATGCATGCCAACATCAAGTACGATAGAGTGCACAAATATAATTGCGGGAAAAGTGAATAGAAATAATACAACATGGAGGAAAACAAGAACAACTGAGGTAAAACAGCAAATCAACATCACAAGGTCTATCTTGCCCATATCGCTTTAAAGCCTAAACAGAATTACCACATTCGTGAGAACAATCATACAACCTCACAGTCCATCATAACATAAGAGTGAAGCACATAACATAGATCAGGTGCACAAATAATATCCATTCCACCCGAGAACATGACCATGATATCAACTTCACAAGAGTACCCAAACCTGATCCGATATAGAATAAAAATTCTCTTTGGGCTTTCAAATAGCCTCCAAACCAATTATGTCATTCCCAAATAGGTATATCCTGTCAAAAGTCTGTAACAACCTAGGCCATCAGTTATCCTATTCTCCACAGTTCTTCGCAGTCCGCAAACAAGAAATAGTTTGCCTATGAGGACACCCCGCCCCGAAACCTCATGAATACCAGAACTTCCATACTCTATCTTAGCTACGCTACTCAAATGGCTGATGCGTCACTCACACTCCCTCATCTTACAAAACGCCTCACAAATATCTTCCATACCGCATAGCAAATCTGAACTTCAGAAGCCCCCAAAACTCGGTAATCACCGTACCACTGGTCAAGCATCCAGAACCCAAATCACATGATGCTTTCCTAAAATGCATGCTCTTCACATGCGATATCCAACAATGCTAAAATTTTATTAAATTCTAATATCCATACAGGAAAAACAATAATGCACAACATATTCCTTATGTTCGCAGCAGACAACCGACTTAAGTCACGGTCGACACTATCGATAGCTCTTCGAGACCCGTCCATACATAACTAGTCCATTAGGATCGAATCTTCCCAACTCAAGCGAGTCTCGCAAACCTTCTCACTCCAAGAGTAGTGCCACAAACATCGGTAGAGAATTAACACCCCAAAAAGGCTAATTACCTCTATTTCCATGCTGGCCCAACACCACTGAGCTGACCCATTTCTCCGGATCCTCCTAGACTTTTCTTCAGGGTAACACTCCTCCTTATCGGTACACAATGATCTCAAAACCAAAACTCAATACAAAAAACCCTAGCACGAACCACGTAGCCCAAAATCTCACAAACTACATCATCCCATGCAAATCTCAAATTTTAATCATATACAAATTTTGGGGAACCTTTCAATTCTATACATACACCTCAAGCCAAAGCTGATATAACACCTGATCCTGCAAGCTGCTCATAGATTGTGGACACCCATAGTTTGAGCGAAGCCATTAGACATAACATCCGATGAACCACAATACTAAACTTCACCGCTCGTACAACATCAAACATGAGATACCTCAAATTATCCACTAAGTGCATGTCCTCTCTCGTGACAGTCAAACTCGCTTCCTCCAGTACCTTGAATTATAATAGGTACATTCCGCTGAGTAGAAATCCCATACGAACCATATAGTCTCTAATACCACTAACTATCCCCAAATCAACCTCCACCTCGTGGCCCATCCGCAGCATCACGAACTGCTCACGCATAGCTGATAGTGAGGGAAAATATCATACACGAGTGGATGCAAAGGATTAGAAGATATAGGCTTTAGGCTAAATCGATGTTGATCCGCAAGATATAGTCTTTGTACCAATACGCAAGACTTTAGTAAGCTTGATTATGACTCATAGCACCTATGAACCTAGAGCTCTGATACTAACTTGTCACGACCCCAATCTCCCTCTGTGGGATGTCGTGATGGCACCTAATTCCTAAGACTAGGTAAGCCTAACACTTGCTAATTAAATAATATATTTCTAACCAATTAACTATTAAGTACGAAACAGAAGCTTCTATAATAACCCAATAATCTCAACATGAAACAATTTCCCAAAACTGGTAGAACAAGTCACAAGCTTTTCTAAAAGTTCAAAAAATAACAATACATCACTGTCCCAGAATAATAGGAAACAATGGAAACAAAATACAACAGAATGTGACTTCGGAGCCTGCGAATGCCCCGCACGGGTACCTTGAAGTCTCCAACTACACACTTCCGCCACACATGCATAAGACTAAAAACCAGCTCGATCTGAAGTACCTGGTTTTGCACAAAAATGTTCAGAAGCATAGGATGAGTAAATCACAGTGGTACCCAGTAAATATCCAGCCTAACCTTGGTAGAGTAGTGACGAGGCCAGGTCAAAAAACCTACCAGACATGTAAATTTGTGCAAGATAATACATAATACTAACAAGAAAAGAATATCAATATAAGGTCAATAACTGAAAGATTTCAAATTTACAATCAACAGTGAAGATAAGGAGAGCTTGAATGGCAACGAGGAATAACCAAGTAATTAAGCAGCAACATAGTCGGAGTACCGATGAAATATGAATGTGTTCAAGTAGGGGAAACTCAATCAGTCAAATCATTCCAAATGAACGAATTTCAACAAGAGTTACTCTAGGTAATGTTGATACCCAATTTTGCCCTATGATTTTTCAAATAGTATATTTTTTTACTTAAATGTCATTTTGCATCATTATTTAATTTACAATATTCACACAAGCATTTTCCATAATTTTTAAAGCTTTAAAATTAATTATCTTGCATTTAAATTATTTGAATATTTATTAATTATTCTTTAAATTATTTTGTGATGATTTAATTACCCAAAGTTATTATTTGAATCAACATATTTGTTTCATAATATTTCACTTTATTTTATGCAAGTATTTGTATTTTTTAAGTTATTTACATAATTTTGCAATAATAGCCTATATTTTATAATTTATTACATTTGTCATTTTATTCAAGGTAAAAATAAGTTTTTACATTTTTATAATATTCTATTGTTGTTTTAGAGTATTAAGTTTCATACATAGCATTTGTATATTCTATTTAACTATTTTATTAAATTATTTCCCCATAATTCCTTATATTTTAAAATATAGCCCAAGTTAGGAAAATTTTCGGACCATACTAATGGCCCAAACCCCTAGCCTAATTCACAAAGCCCAAGTGTAATGAACCCTTAGCAAACCCGGTCGGTACCGATCCCGGGCGTTGATCTCTCAAGATAAACAACCCTCGTTCAACCAAGTCATTTATTAACCTAACCCGGAAACCCTAGCCCCATTTTTCTGAGACGGCCGTCCTTGAATCCTATCTATTCTCTCTTCTCCTCTCAAACCCTTGCAGCCGCCTCTTCTATTCTCCCAACTTCAGTTCTAATATGGAATCTCTCCATGATTTTCGTTCCATATATGGTCGATCACTCCGTTATTTACACTTTTTTGGTATCACATAATACTTGACTATATTTGGAAAATGTACGGACCTAAATCAAGCATAACCATCTCCACCCCTTCGAGATTTAGACGATATTTCGTCTATATACACTCACTACCAGGCTGTATGAGTCTGATTTACCAAGATCTTCAACCGATTTTTAGTTCCAGTCAAATTAGGGTTTGCCTGATTCTTTTTTATTCTAATTTTTTTATTAAACGTTCTGCATGTTCTTCCTTCCTTATTTATGTTTGATTTACTGTGTTTCCTTGTTTAGGTTTGATTTTGACTATTATATAAACCCCTCCCTAATTTCCCATTTGGATAGACAAAAATCGCTAAAAATTACTACTGTCCTATTATTATTTCTTGTCTTATACTATTCTGAGGTTTAATATTTTGGTCAGTTGAAAGACAAGGCCACTGGATTCAATTCTCGAACCTTTCTCAGTGTGAGCACTGCCCGGGGTTCATTCGAAACCCTTGGTAACTCTAACATACTGAGATTTCTGGGTCTTACTGTTCCTTTTGCTATTATATTGAAGTGCTACTAAAATTATTATTCTTGTCTACATGTTCTTCTGTAACTGGTAATGTATCTATGACTCTTGCAATTTCATTTCCTTCTATTTGTATTCCTTCTCTGCATATCTATGTCTCTAAGAATTTGTATGAATCGACAAGCCATTATATGTTTTGAATATATTCTTGAGGCTCTATGCCTTCTAGTAGTTCAACTTGCCTATTTGTTACCTTGATTCTACCTTGTTAAGCATGCCTGCTAATGTATGTGCTCGAATGCTTATTAATGTTACTTGTTCTAAGTTTGATTTCTTGCCTTGTCATGTACTATTATGAATAACCAACTCGTACCCAGAATGTGTTCTAATCCCTGCTGAGACAATCATGCCCAACCTATTATCTTTCTGGAGTTTTACTTTTAAGCTATGACATGTTCCCGTGCTATTTGTAACCCTATTGTGTTTTTGACTTGCTTAATCTTGTTTTACTCATTGTTAGTTAAGACCTTTAGAGTAAATATCATAACCAATATTTTCTCCTATATGTGGCCAACTAGTATAAGGTTTGATGCTTCTGTCCTATTTATGTGAAGTTGACATGTTTTTGTTTACTATAAGTTTTCTAGTATTGTAACTGATACTCAGCATGTTAAAGTTCCTCACTCTCAACTAAGTGATTGCTCGATCATGAACCTTTTCTGTTATGTTGTCTTCACTAATATTTCATGTTAAAACTTTCATGTGAAGGCTATGCTCTACTTGTTCTTGTCTATGACTCTACTAGATTTTCATGTTAAATCTTGTATATAAAGTTCTTTTAGGCTAATTCTGAATTAGTTTACTTTTGAAACTCTCTTTTTTGGTATAGTTCACTATCCTATGATGGGCAGTCTTGTTACTTTAGCTTTGTTTATGAAAATACAAGCATGAATCTGCCTCGTGAACTTGTCTGTATATCATGTATTCTTATCTATGTGTTTTGGCTAGAACTGTTGTCAGTTACAACTTTAGGAGTTAAGTGTGAAAAGTTGTTAATCAATTATGTGAGTGGTTTTTCACCTATATGGTTAAGTTAGGCATCCATTCGGCCAAGTAAGTTACTCATTGGGCCTGATGTTGGGATATATGTATTGTCGGACCAGGGAAGTTTCTACTGCCCTTGTGAGCCTGAGATTTGGATCTGCTGGTTGACGAGGTTGCTGAAGGCCCAGAAATTAACTGTGTTATTTTGTAGCAGGCATATACTGTTGATTGGGCCTGTATTTTTTTGGTCTGTATTTCTGTCACCTTTGAGTTCGTATTATTCCATTTTGGTCATGTAACTTGTAATAACGAATAATTGGGGTGCTAGTGAAATAGGGGAAACAGGTACATTCTAATGCTTGCATAAAATGGTAGAAAACGTGCCTATAAGGTCTAAGTGATCTACTTACTATTCTGTTCAACATGCCATATATTCTATTTGGTTTCATGTACTGTTCACTAATAGATATCATGCCTATTGGTATTCAAACAACTCACTGCTCCTCTGGTTTAATGCCCACATTATCAGAAGCATGGATTTAAGTGCTTCACTTGTTCCCATGTTATTAGATAGAATGCCTATAGGAATCAAGCATCAATAACTATTCATTCAATTTGTGCAATTGCAGTGTGCTTACTAGATAACATGCCTATAGGATTTTATTAATTTATGCTCTGTTAATCCTCATTTAGATACAATGCCTATTGGGCTTTAATTGATTGCTTTTATTGTCTTACTACTCCGGCCCACCTAGATAACATTCTTATAGGAATAAGTGATAAATGTAACGACTCGGCCGGTCGTTCCAAGATTTAGCTCTGTGTCCCCATTTCTGCTTCATTATATGTGGTTCAGCTTCATTATGTTGTGTTAGATTGGTTGGCTCGGGTTCGGAGCGATATTTGGGGAGAAATGAGACACTTAGTCTCGTATCTTGTTTCAATAGTGGAAAGGTCAACTAGAACTTGACTTATTGGTAAACAACCTCGGAATGCAGATTTTATCGAGTTTCGTCAGTTCCGGTAGCTTCGTGTGATTATTTCGGACTTGGGCGTATGTTCGAATCGGGTTTCTGATGACCCGAGGCATTTCGGCGCCCAATATTGAAATAAGAAGTTCCTTAAGTTCATATTTTGGTTTGGGACGTGTTTTTGTGTTATCAAGGTCCGAACGGAATTCCGAGATCGAGAATAGTTCTGTTATGTTAATTATGCCTTTCCTGCAAAATTTAAGGTCATTCCGAGTTGTATAGGTCAGTTCGGCGCGTCGTGAGCGAAGTCTAGAAAACTGAAAATTTCTAATTTTGGTTCTTGTGGTTTGGGAGTGTGATTTTGAGTTTTAGCATTGCTTTGGGTGTTCCGAAGGCTCGAGCGAGTCCGTATTATGATTTGGGACTCATTGGTACATTTGGATTAGGGCTCGGGTGGGTCCAAGTGCCTCCGGGCACCTAACGAGGCCAAAATCCAGCTAAAACAACTCCTGGTGCAGCTGATGCTGGTGTGACCGCAGGTGCGGTTGCCCAGCCACAGGTGCGGGACCGCTCCTACGGTCCCAGCCTCGCAAGTGTGGAAACCCAAGGGCCCCCAGCCTTCGTAGGTGCGTAACCATTTCTGTAGGGGCGGGTCCGCTGGTGCGATCCCCAGCCCCCTCGCCTTTTTCTGTAGGTGCGATGTTTTTTCTCGCTGGTGCGGGACCGCAGGTGAGGTCCCTGGGTCGCAGGTGCGGAAACCCCTGTAGGCAGACCCCTTTAAATGTTTTAATAATGGGATTTGTCTTCTTTTTTCTCATACACAAACTCGATTAGAGGGCCTCCAAGCTTGAGAAGCACCCCCACGACCTATATAGTGCTAAGGTGAGTAATTCCTCTCTATTTTCCTAAATTTTACATGGAATTCAACTAGAATTAATTACTAAAACATCAAAAAAATCAAGAATTGGGTAGTACAAGTTAGGTCTCTTAAGAATTTGATAAAACACCCGATGTTAGCCATGCATTCCAGAAAAGTGACGTTATTACGATCCTTAGGCTTCGGGTGAGTGATCCCTTCGAGAATTTTCAGAATCCGAGCGTGTGGGCCCGGGGTTGGATTTTTGGGAATTTGTCAAGAACTTCGAATTTTGGATAAACTAGAATAATTTCCCTATTTTGAGCATGCATTGATGTCATTATACTATATTTGGCTAGTTGTGAGCCGTCGAGGGTAGATTTTGGAGATTCGGGCGCATCCTTGATCCGATAGGTGGTTTCCTCATGAGGTGAATCTCCTTTCCAACCTTGTAAGGGGGAAATGTCCCCATAGGTTCCTTATTTTCTATGTATACATGTTGTGGGGGCCGCGTACGTACCAAGTGACGAGAGTCCATACGTGGTGACTATATTGCTATGTCGGGTAGCTTTAGAACTCACGAGTGTGACACTATGTGCCTTATTTGTACCTTGTATGTGTTAAGACTCGATTATATTGTCGAAGTGATATGGAAACATGAAACGTTATGATTTGGATCCCAGTTGGCTATCCGTGGTATTGACACAGTCCTGTTGAGTTCACTATTGAGTTGGTACACACAGGTACTTATATATATACACACTTGTTATCGAGTCAACACACGAGCCGCAGGTATGATGCGCGGCCGTGGGTCAGCTTATTATTATTATCGAGTCAGCACACGAGCCGCAGGTATGATGCGCGGTCGTGGGTCAGCTTATTATTATTATCGAGTCAGCACACGAGCCGCAGGTATGATGCGCGGTCGTGGGTCAGCTTATTATTATTATCGAGTCAGCACACGAGTCACATGTATGATGCGCGGCCGTGGGTCAGCTTATAATTATCGAGTCAGCACACGAGTCGTAGGGATGATGCGCGATCGTGGGTTAGCTTATTATATCGAGTCAGCACGCAAGTCGCAGGTATGATTCGCGATCGTGGGTTATCTTATGACCTCAGTCCCTATGACCACCCTTATGACTCCGGCTGGTTGTCTTGTCCTGGTATGTGTATGATCACTTGAGTTCTAAGTCACTTAAAACTGGAGTGTCAAGTATTGGTTAAGAGAAGATTTTGGTACTTTGTTGTTCCTTTTTCAGTTATTATCTGGATTTCGTTATTTGCTATATACTTGTTGTTCTCTATTTCCCATGCCTATTGCTTTAACCATATTTCGTCATATATTATATTGATGGACCTTAGTGAGTACCTAGCCAACCTCTCGTCACTACTCTTTCGAGTTTGGGCGGGATACTCACTGGGTACATATCTATTATGTACTCATGCTGCACTTCCTCTTTTTTCTGTACAGGTCAGGAGGCTGGTACATCTGATTATCAGGCCAGTGTTAGATACTGACTTGGGCTGATTCGACTTCGCGGTGAGCTACTCTTCCTGATGATCTCTGGCAGCACCCTGGAGTTTCCTTTTGTTATTTTCTCGTCTATTTCATTCAGACTGTGGGATTGTGTATATATATATATGTTATCCTTGTATATTCAGATAGTTGCCCGTGATACTCGTGACACTAGTTCCTGGCACACACGTAGCGTATAGTTTAGGTTTTGGGCTGTATATCTATACACATGCTTATCTTTTAGCTCAGGTATCAGATGGTTTTATATTATGTCACAGGCTATCATTATGTTAATAATTGTTTAAAACTGGTAAACATTGGAATAATTAATCAAATGGGAAGGGTATCACTTGGTGTAATTCATGTTGGCTTGCCTAACCCCGCCGATGGGCGTCATCACGACCCGTGTGGGAATTTGGGTGGTGACAAGGAGTGTGTTCGGAATGTAGTTTTGATGTCCAGTGTAGAATTAGGCTTGAATTGGCGAAAGTTAGTTTTTGACGATTTTCGGTCGGCAGTGGAAAATAGGCTATCGAGGTTGGAATGGAATTTCGAAAGTTGGAGCAGGTTCGTAGTGTCATTTTGGATATGTGTGCAAATTTTCAGGTCATTCGGATGTGTTTTGGTTGGTTTCGGAATCATTGGCGAAATTTAGAAATTTCGAAGTTCATAAGCTTGAATTTGATGTGATTTTGGTGTTTTTGCATTATTTTTGGAGTTTCTAAGGCTCGACTAAGTTTGAATGGTGTTATGGGATATGTTGGTAGGTTTGGTTGAGGTCCCCGGGGCCTCGGATGTATTTTGGATGCTCAAACGGACATTTTTGGTCTTTGGGAGATTGTTGGTTTTTCTGGTGTTTTAGCAGTAGTGATTTGTTCATTGCGATCGCGTGAGTTCATCCACTATCGTGTAGAGTAAAGTTTGAGGCAGGCAGGTTTTTCCTATGCGATCGCGTAATAAGGTTTGCGATCGCATAGGTTGGGCAGCTGAAGCAGTGCGATTGTGTGGCCCTTTGTGCGTGTATGGGGTGGATCTCTGAGCTATGTGAACGCGTGTGTTGATATGAAAATGTGTAGAGTGGTCTGGACTGTGCATCGCGATCGCGTGGCTGGAGTTGTGATCACACTGAAGGAAATATTAGTGTTGAGCAGAATGTTTTAAATAGCCCTTTCTTCGAATTTTTGTCTATTTTCCTCCATTGATGAGCGGGTTTGGAGCTCTTTGAGAGGGTTTGAAGAGGAAATCGAAGGGAATCACTTGGAGGTAAGATTTTCGACTTCATAACTCGATTCTACGTTGTTTTCTAAGTAATTAAGCCGGGAAATTTTTGAATTTAAACCCAAAATTGGGGAGGTTAGGTGCATGGAATTGGAAATTTCTTTTGAGGATTTGAGTGGAAAATTGTGGTCCGATTTTGGTGTTATAAGTATGTATAGAATCTTGGGAGGATGAAGATTCTTGTGATGAAAATTTTATGGAATTTCGAGACGTGGGCCTGGGGCTCGGGTTTGGCCAAGTTTCAAGAATTGTGTCTAAATTGATAGTTTTCGATTGGGTATTGTTCCTTTAGCATATATTGATGACGTTAATCTGGTTTTGGTTAGATTCGGAGAATTTGGGAGCCAATTCGAGAGGCAAGAGCATCGCGGAGTAGTTTTTGGGCTGTTTTGAGGTAAGTAACGATTGTAACTCTAAACTTGAGGGTATGAAACCCCGGTATTTGATATTGTTTTGGTAAATGAGGTGACGCACATACTAGGTGACGAGCGTGTGGGTGTGCACCGATAGGGATTGTGACTTGCTCCGTCCGTAGCGACTATTAAGCCGCGTATTCGATTTGAAACCTTACGACATCCTTTCTTTCAGAAGTTTATACTTGTTTATGGGCTATGGACATGTTTGGGGCCTTGTGCTGACCTGTTTAGACCCTCAGGGGTAATTTTACGCTATTCTCTCACTATCCTGATAGAACATCTGTGAACTCAGTCATGTTTACCACTTGTTGTTATTTTCATTGTTATCACACTACTTTGAAACTCTCAGAAGTATTTTGTGTTGAGTCCCGTGAGTTGAGATGAATTGCCCGAGTGGCTTGTGAGGATGACGAAGTCAGGCCGAGAGCTGAGTATGTGAGGATAGTTATGGATCGGGTTGCACGCCGTAGCAATATATATGTTATATATTACATATGGATCGGGCTGCATGCCGCAGCAATATACATTATATATGGATCGGGCTGCACGCCGCAGCAATATATATATTGGATCGGGCTGCACGCCGCAGCAATATAGCGCTTGGGATGAAAGGGCTCCTCCAATAGTTTGTACACCCCCAGTGAGCGCAGTCGACTATTGTATGGATCAGGATGCACGCCGCAGCAATATACATTAAATATGGATCGGGCTGCGACTCGCAGCAATATATATATATATATTGGATCGGGGTACACGCCGCAACAGTTGTTATATGGTACCTGATGAGTGATAGTGATGAGTATGAGCATTGATTTATGAGAGTAGAGTCACAAGTGACTAAGTGGCTTGCCCGAGAAGTTTTATTGTGAGCGACACTGTGACCTAGTGGTGGATATTTGTATGAAAATATTGTTTTCACTATTCTTTACACTGATCCTCTTTGATAAATGTTGATTAATGTTTCATACAAGTTTTAAAAGGGCAAACTGGAGTTTTTATAAAATCATTGGTAAATGTGGACTCTTGACTTGATCTATTACCTTTATTGGTACTTATTTTTATGAAACTATTAAGTTTAAATGCTCGTCACTGCACTCATGTTTTTAGATACTTTGATTACTTACTAAGTTGGCGTACTCACGTCACTCCCTGCACCTTGTGTGCAGATTCAGGTACCGGGGCAGAGCGATAGCTGAGCTACCCCATTTGGAGCATTGTTCGGATATTGGGAGGTAGGTGCTCGGCGTTCGCAACCTACTCTTTCTCCTTCCTACTCAGTCATTTTACTTTACTTCTGAGACTTGTTGTAGTTGAGGATTTGCATTAGACTGTATCACTTCTTAGATGCTCATGACGGTTGTCTCCAGATGTTGGGACTGTGCTTAGATGTTCTAATCATTTTTATTGTTTTTGAAATGCTTAAGAAATAGAATTATTATGAAAATTCGGATATTTGATGTATCAAATGAAAAAAATCATTTCATTATTTTCATTAATTGCTAGCCTAGTACCACGATAGCCGCCATCACGGACAGTTATGATTTGGGGTCGTGACAAGTTGGTATCAGAGCGCTAGGTTACGTAGGACTCAACGGTCATGAGAAGGTTTAGTAGAGTCTTGCGGATTGGTACGGAGACGTCTGTACTTATCTTCGAGAGTCTGCAGAACCCTTAGGAAACTCTCACATTCTTGAATTCTTATTGTGCGAATCCATTTTATTCAGCCAAGAGCATAACTCTTGAATTCCTTCCATATATTTGAATGTGCATATGAGCGCTTGGTATCAGTTGTGCATCGATGGCTTGTGACTTCCATGGATGAGATGTGATTTTAGCATGTTGATAATGGGCCAGTCTGGAGGACTTGAGGCCGGATTCTGTCTGTGGCTTGAGTGCTGAGATTTTGTTGTGTGAGCACGCGTATTTGGGGACTTATATGTCCGTTGATGTCCTTATTAACGGGACTTTGTGACCGGATGCCTATGTGGTGAGTGTGATTTGATGGTTAGATGTGTTCAGTCTGTGATTTGTGACAAAAGGATTTGGCTGAGAATGTGGCAAGAACTATTGAGTGTTTGATTTCTGTCTCGATTTCGTATATGGCTTCGAGTTGTGAGCGTAATGGAATACCTCTCATGTTGTTTAGTTGTGGAGTGAAGCAGATATTTCTGTTGAGTTATGAGTTCATGATGATGTTCTTTGGGCTAATCATTGCCCCAGTAGAGATCATGTATTTGATTAACGGTGAATTCCAGACGTATTTGCACTCCTTTGTTATTGTATTCATTGATAGTATCCTGACGTATACGCGTAGCTAGGGGTAGCATACTCAGTATATGAGGAGGCAGTGTCCTCATCTTCTTGGAGGTCCATCTCATCTAAGGAGCCAGCCTTCTACTTCAACTCCAGTTACTTCACCACCCACCCAGGCAGCCAGGGGTGATAGCCAGTTAGCTAGAGGCTGCCCTAGGGGGGAAGGTCGAGCAGTTGGAGGTCAGGCTCGTATGTATGCCCTTTCAGCTAGGCCATATGCTATGGCCTCTGATGCAGTGATCGCAAGTATTGTCTCAGTCTGTTGCTGAGATGCTTTGGCTTTATTTGACCCTGGTTCTACATATTCCTATGTTTCATCATATTTTTCCCATTTTCTGGATATGCCCCGTGAGTCTTTAGTTACATATGTTCATGTGTCGACTCCGGAGGGTGATATTGTTGTTGTGGATCATGGGTATCGGTCGTGTGTGATATCTATTGGGGGTCTAGAGGCGCGAGTGGACCTACTGTTACTCAGCATGGTCAATTTTTATATGATATTGGGCATGTATTGGTTATCTCCGTGTGATGTTGTTCTTGATTGTCATGCTTAAACCGTGACCTTAGCTATGCCAGGATGTCTGAGGGTTAAGTGGAGAGGTTCTCAAGAGTATGTGCCTAGCAGGGTGATTTCCTACCTGAAGGCTCAGCGTATGGTCGAGAAGGGGTGTTTATCGTACCTGGCTTTTGTGAGGGATGTTAGTGGTGAGACTCCCGCTATTGATTTGGTTCTTGTGGTCCTTGACTTTCCGGACGTGTTTCCTGCAGACCTGCAAGGCATGCCACCTGACAGGGACATTGATTTTGGTATTGACCTGGTGCCAGGCACTCATCCTATTTATATTCCACCTTATCGTATAGCACTACCGGAGCTAAAGGAATTAAAGGAGCATCTTTAGGAACTCCTAGATAAGGGGTTCATTTGGCCTAGTGTGTCACCTTGGGGTGCACCAGTGTTGTTGGTGAAGAAGAAGAAGGATGGTTCTATGCGCATGTGTATTGATTATCGGCAACTAAACATGGTTATGGTGAAGAATTGGTATCCCTTGCCTCGTATAGATGACTTGTTTGATCAATTTCAAGGTGCCAGGGTATTTTCCAAGATTGACTTGTGTTCCGGCTATCATCAGTCGAAGATTCGGGGGCCAGACATTCCGAAGACTGCTTTTAGAACTAGATATGGTCATTATGAGTTTCTATCTATGTCATTCAGGCTGACCAATGCCCCAGCAGCCTTTATGCACTTGATGCACAGTGTATTCCGGCCTTATTTGGATTCTTTCATCATCGTGTTTATTGACGATATCTTGGTGTATTCCCAATCTCGGGAGGATCATGAGTAGAACTTGAGAGTTTTGCTTCAGAACTTGAGGGAGAAGATGTTGTATGCAAAATTTTTGAAGTGTTAGTTCTGCCATCAGCTTCAGGTTCTTATACCACATATTTTGATGCCTCGAGAATAGGCGTTGTTTGTGTTTAGATGCAGAAAGGTGTAGTGATTACGTGATAGTTATGATCCTCGAAAGTGTAGAGAGAGATATTAGTTTGAGGCTAAGCCGGTAAGGGTATCTCCTGTGGGTTGTCCTGGGGTGTGTGATCCTTATGTCGTTCGGTAGTAAGCTCCTTTCTACCAGTAAATGATATATGTTGTAATTGAGTTTAGATCGCTTGTGGAAGTTGGCATGACTATTACAATGGTTAATGCGATATTTGCGGATGACTTGAGCTGTTAGACGGGTTGTGTTATTATGGGCATTGTGAGTTATTGTTTCTCTTGATCGTTGGCTTTGAGCCAAGTTGGGGAGTCTGTTAATGATAAGTTGATTGCACGATTATGTGTTGTATTGGTTTCAGTTTGAGGTATATTGGTGGATCAGTTATGACGTGCAGAGGTGGAGTCTGGGAATGACTTGAGTAATGGAAATTCTTTGACACAAGTAGTAATGTACTCTATTGGGTGAATGAGTTTTATTGAATGACTGAGTATTAGGGATGTGCTATGTATTCGCTTGGTGGAATTGAGATCAGATATAGTAATTCATGCGCTTCATGGACTTCGAGACTGAGATTTCTCATGAACAGGTTATTCTGTGGTAGTGAACTGTGAAAATGCGAGCAAAGCTAGTCGGATGTTAGTATGTACCATGATTCCGTCATTGTGAACTTTTCGTTAAGTTATCTATCTATTGTGGGTGGCTAGAGTTGATTCAGGGTTATTGGTAGGTCCGTATGAGTGTGTGTTTTGCACCGGGTCGGAATTGCTGACTCCGAATTTCTATTGTTGAGGAATGTACCATTTGATTGTGATTGACTTTATTCATGTTCTGGAGTGATTTATGAGTTACCCTTCAATGTTGCGGGGAGTGGTGAATATTGGTTATATGCACATATGGTGCGGTTCTAATTGGGCTTTATGGCTAGATTTGAGTAAGGTAAGTAATTGGGTATTGCGGGATTGAGACTTGTTGGTCATGTACCTTCTGATTCGTGTGGCATGGTATCGTTCGGTTTCCCCATGGTTATGGAAATGCACTTTGAGTACTTGATGTCGAATTTTGAATGGTTATTGATTTTAGGGCAAGGTGGCTTGAAATATTTCATGTGGACCAGCGTTTGAATGAGATCGCGCAGTGTAGCGAAGTTATGTAGGGGTATGACCTTTGGTATTGGATTCGTGTGTTTTGATTTTTTTACGATGTGTGCCAGGCTTTTAGCATGATGTTGTGATGGTAACTGTTAATGGCAGGATAGTCCTCTCATGTGTGAATCTTTTATATAATTTGATTACATTGGGATGTTGCTATTAAATGCACGAGTTGCACAGGTTTTGGCTATGCATTTTATCGATGTGTCATGTCATCAGAGTGGTCGTGTTGGATGAGAAGAGTTCATGGGACCTAGAATGAATATTGTCAGAATTGTCTACAGCATAGTTGGAAGGATAAATATTGGGAGTCGGCTTAGAAATCTGCTATATTTTCCTGTTAGGGAAAGGAGAGCTTCATGTCTGACTGATCGGACGAATGATTGTTAGTTTCTACTTGTTTCTTTCATCATCGGCAGTATATGAAAGTGTTAGAGCGAGGAATTTCTTGATAAGAGGTTATGTACCGGTATTGAGTTGTTCTGAGCAGTTATTGTGGTTAAGAGTTATCACTATGAGTGTTTGAGTCATGCGGTGTATTATGTGATTTCATATGGGGTGCGGATATGGCTTGATACAGCGTGTTCAGACCTGTTCAGTTTATAGTTGTGGAATTTTGATCTTGTATATTACTTCAGAAGTGGAAATTTGGTTCTAAGGTTTATGGGTCAGGATTGGATTTCGAAATTTCAACTTTGTTGTGCTATTGGACCTATGTGGGATAGGGTGACGTGGTATCACCCTCGAGTATGTGCATGGTAGGCTTCGCGACAGTTTGATGGTGTTGGAGAACAACTGTTGGCACGTTCGAGGACGAACGTATGTTTAAGTGGGGGAGAATGTAACGACTCGACCGGTCTTTTCGAGAGTTTAGCCATGTTTCTGCCGTTTCTGCTTCATTATATGTGGTTCTGCTTCATTATGTTGTCTTCGATTGGTTGGCTCGCGTTCGGAGCGATTTTTGGGGAAATATGAGACACTTAGTCTCTTATCTTGGTTCAATAGTGAAAAATTCAATCGGAAGTTGACTTATTGGTAAAAGACCTCGGCTAGCTTTGTTGGATGATTTGGAACTTAGGAATGTGTTCGGAATGTAGTTTTGATGTCCGGTGTAGAATTAGGCTTGAATTGGCGAAAGTTAGTTTTTGGCGATTTCCGGTCGGTAGTTGAAAATACGCTATCAGGGTCGGAATTGAATTCTGGAAGTTGGAGCAGGTTCGTAGTGTCATTTTGGATATGTGTGCAAATTTTCAGGTCATTCGGATGTGTTTTGGTTGGTTTCGGCATCTTTGGCGTAATTTAGAAATTTTGAAGTTCATAGGCTTGAATTTGATATGATTTTGGTGTTTTTGGAGTTTCAAAGGCTCGACTAAGTTTGAATGATGTTATGGGATATGTTGGTAGGTTTGGTTGAGGTCCCGGGGGCCTCGGGTGTATTTCGGATGCTCAAACGGACATTTTTGGTCTTTGGGAGATTGCTAGTTTTTCTGGTGTTTTAGCAGCAATGATTTGTTCATTGTGATCGCGTGAGTTCATCCGCGATCCTGTAGAGTAAAGTTTGAGGCAGGCAGGTTTGTCCTATGCGATCGCGTAATAAGTTTTGTGATCGCATAGGTTGGGAAGCTGAAGTAGTGCGATCGCGTGGCCCTTTGTGCGATCGCATTGGAGTTCTGAGGCGCGTGTATGGGGTAGATATCTGAGATATGCGAACGCGTGTGTTGGTATGCGAACGCGTAGAGTGGTCTGGACTGTGCATCGTGATTGCGTGGCTGGAGTCGCGATCGCACTGAAGGAAATATTAATGCTGGGCAGAATGTTTTAAATAGCCCTTTCTTCAAATTTTCGTCTATTTTCCTCCATTGATGAGCGGGTTTGGAGCTCTTTGAGAGGGTTTGAAGAGGAAATCGAAGGGAATCACTTGGAGGTAAGATTTTCGACTTCATAACTCGATTCTATGTTGTTTTCTAAGTAATTAAGCCGGAAAATTGTTGAATTTAAACCCAAAATTGGGGAGGTTAGGTGCATGGAATTGGAAATTTCTTTTGAGAATTTAAGTGGGAAATTATGGTCCGATTTTGGTGTTCTTGGTATGTATAGAATCATGGGAGGATGAGAATTCTTATGATGTAAATTTTATAGAATTCTGAGACGTGGGCCCGGGGCTCGGGTTTGGCCAAATTTCGAGAATTGTGTCTAAATTGATAGTTTTCGATTGGGTTTTGTTCCTTTAGCATATATTGATGATGTTAATCTGGTTTTGGTTAGATTGGGAGTATTTGGGAGCCAATTCGAGAGGCAAGAGCATCGCGGAGTAGTTTTTGGGATGTATTGAGGTAAGTAACGATTGTAACTCTAAACTTGAGGGTATGAAACCCTGGTATTTGATATTGTTTTGGTAAATGAGGTGACACACATGCTAGGTGACGAGCGTGTGGGCGTGCACCGATAGGGATTGTGAATTGGTCCGTCCCGTAGCGGCTATTAAGTCGCGTATTCGATTTGAAACCTTACGAAATCCTATCTTTCAGAAGTTTATACTTGTTTATGGGCTGTGAGCCATGTTTGGGGCCTCGTGCCGACCTGTTTAGACTCTCAGGGGTATTTTTACGCCATTCTCTCACTATCCTGATAGAACATCTGTGAACTCAGTCATGTTTACCACTTGTTGTTATTTTCACTGTTATCACAGTGATTTGAAACTCTGAGAAGTATTTTGGGCTGAGTCACGTGAGTTGAGATGAATTGCCTGAGTGGCTTGTGAGTATGACTGAGTCAGGCAGAGATCCGAGTATGTGAGGATAGTTATGGATCGGGCTACACGCCGAAGCAATATATATGTTATATATTACATATGGATCAGGTTGCACGCCGCAGCAATATACATTATATATGGATCAGGTTGCACGCTGCAGCAATATATATATTGGATCGGGCTGCACCAGCAATATAGCGCTTGGGCTGAAGGAGCCCCTCCAGGAGTCTTTACACCCCCAGCGAGCACAGTCGACTATTGTATGGATCGGGCTGTACACTGCAGCGTATGTTATATGGATCGGGCTACGTGCCGCATCAATATATATATATATTGAATCGGGCTGCACGCCGCAGAAGTTGTTATATGGTACCTAATGAGTGAGAGCACTGAGTATGAGCACTGATTTATGAAAGTAAGAGTCATGAGTGACTAAGAGGCTTGCCCGAGAGGCTTTATTGTGAGCGACATTGTGCCCGAGTGGCGGATATTTTTATGAAACTATTGTTTTCACTATTCTTTACATTGAGCCTCTTTGATAAATGTTGACTAATGTTTCATACAAGTTTAAAAAGGGAAAACTGGAGTTTTTGTAAAATCATTGGTAAATGTGGACTCTTGACTTGATCTATTACCTTTACTGGTACTTATTTTTATGAAACTATAAAGTTTAAATTCTCTTCACTGCACTCATGTTTTTAGATACTTTGGTTACATACTGAGTTGGCGTACTCACGTTACTCCCTGCACCTTGCGTGCAGATTCAGGTATCGGGGCAGAGCGATAGCTGAGCTATCCCATTTGGAGCATTGTTCGAATATTGGGAGGTAGCTGCTCGGCGTCCGCAGCCTACTCTTTCTCCTTCCTACTCAGTCATTTTACTTTACTTCCCAGACTTGTTGTAGTAGAGGATTTGCATTAGGCTGTATAACTTCTTAGATGCTCATGACGGTTGACTCCAAATGTTGGGACTGTGCTTAGATGTTCTAATCATTTTTATTGTTTTTGAAATGCTTAATAAACAGAATTATTATAAAAATTCGGATATTTGATGTATTAAATGAAAAAAAATCATTTCATTATTTTCAGTAATTGGGTAGCCTAGTACCACCATAGGCGTCATCACAGCCAGTTGTGATTTGGGGTCGTGACAATAAATCTGCCAATCATTAGAAGAACCTAGCTATAAATACTGCTACTCGCTTAGAAAGCATGCCAATAGGATCAAATACGAGTAATTCTGAGTTTTTCAATGGCTTTCACTGCCCCATTGCACAAATCACTTAGAGATATTGTTTATAGGTTTTCATAACTTGTAATCTGTAATGTCACGACCCATTTTCTAAACAAGCCGGGACCGGCACCCGATCACTTAACATGGCCGAGCGAACCATCTGCGCTTATCAAATCTATTATAACTTCAAACTTTATATGCAATAAGGCAATACTATAATCAAATTCTTTTAATTAATATAAATATCTAAAATAAACCAACTCCAAAACTTTATTCGTTGAAAACAATGAAATACTACTAAGTTATTATCAAAAACATCTGAATCTTAACCCCCCGACTATGTCTATGAAGCCTCTACTGATAAACTGACGCACTACTTAGGACATGAGATTTCCTGGCCAGTTCTCTAAGTAAACAAAGAAATATCTAGATGAATATGAATTTAAGGAATACTCCACGAACAAAAGTGGAGCTCACCAATAGCACCGGAAGAGATGGAAATCCTAACCCGTAGCCTGTTCACCTGCAAAATCGGTTCCTACGTTGTACCGCAGACCAACGTAGGTTCCCAATAGAGAACGTCAGTACCATCCATTGTACTCAGTGAGTCTCAACGACGGAGACAAAACTTTAATAATATATACATTATGAACAAAGGTTCTAAATGCATAGAAAACATAAAGCTTCTAAGAACAATTCTAAAATAATTTCATAATAGTAGTTTATGAATATAAGAATATTCTTTTCGTTTTCAAAAAGTAAAACTAAAAAGAAAAATACTTCTCTTTATACTTTTGGAGTTCCAACTATCCTGACCTATTTCGGTCTTCATCACCGTGTGATTGGCACGGGTTCGATCCCAACCTGATCGAATAGGCCCAATTCACGAGGTTTCACTCGCTTCATGGTTCTCAGCGCTCATGTATCATACCTTAGCATGGCTAAGTAAATTCTCAGCAATGAGGCTCTCGACTCGTGTGCTCCCTACTTTGGCACAAGTAGTTTCAGGAAGTCAACGCCTCGGTTAGGACCCTCGACCTGGACGATGACCCCTTCTCAGAATAAAGGATACTCCCAAAAATCTTTTCTTTCTAAAACTTGTTCTTGTGATTTTTCAAGTCTAAATCTTTCAACATACTTATTCCGGGATCCTTAAAAGTAAGGTATGGCATAAAAATGAAATAAACATTCAAAATTTATTTCTAAAGATTCTTGCTTCTTCATGAATTTTCAACATGAAAATGGCATATAGAAATAACACAGAAATCTGAAAATTTATGCACAAATATCAAAATAATCATCTAAATTTAGCTAGAAAATAATCCTAAGCTAATAGGTATTTACTCGTCCCAATTAAGTACATACAAATTCTTTTAAGCAATTCATCAAACACCTTATATGCGTGCTTTTGAGAGTTAAACCACTTTAGTAAAGGGTTATATCAACTCACCTCAAAACTTATTGAGCCAATACGTAGGCCCTATTCCAATTGACACCAGTCAAACAATCAATTCTACAATAACCAGTGCATTTTAATCAATTTTAAAGTTTTACCCCTAAACATGAAATCTATTGTTGATATAAAGAAAGAAGGGAATTACTATACCTATTACTACTTTAGGATAATTGACAATAGAGAATTTTATATACATGAGTTCAAGAATTAGTGATTTGTAAAGAACCCTAAAAAAATTTCGAGCAATTTTCTTGCTTCCTCTGTTCGTATCCGCGTCTGTGTTGTTGTATTCTCGGCCTCCTTTTTGTTTGTTTTGTTTGTTGGAAGGAGGGTTCTGCCGATGCCTTTATGACGAGAAGTACTTTACTCTCATTCCAAAGGCTTTAAGCTTTTTGTTTTGCATTGTTTTATTCTTTTAATTGTCTTCACCTTCTTTTTTTTTTTTTTTTTTTTTTGGACTTAACTAGTAACTAAAAATATCCACTTTTAATAATTAATAATATTAAAATTATTAATATTCCCCTAATTGTATATCCAATTATTTAAGTGTGTATACATAAAATTTAATAATAACAATTTAATTTCACTATAGGCCAGAAAAATAATAATAATAATTTAATTCTATAATTAGTGTGTCTAGAAACTTTTATAAATTTGAGAAGTGTTACATGTAATCTCGATAATCTGAATAGCAACACCTGCTATGAGACTTTCTTAAACTGTGCGGTCACTTAGAAACCATTTCTATAAGTTTAAAGCAACACCTCGAACCTGAAACTGCCTATAACATAATATGAAATCTTCCCACGTGCATTTGCTGTTGTGTGTGGAGGTTAACCTAGGCCTTAATTATCTTTACGTGAAGACCTATTTATTTTGAATGTCACTTAGTTTTATCATTTTTGAGAAACCTAAGTAAAGTCTAGAACCACCCAAATAGTAGGTCCAAAGCCTCATGGATCGTAGGCATAGGACGGGTAGTGCACACATAGGGTACGACTTAGGATTCAGTTAGAACGCTTTAGGTAAACAACTTCAACATAAGAATCGGGTAGAAGGAGATGATAGTCTGTGCTCGCTGAATAATATGAGCAACTCCACTCCAAAAGGAGTTGCGAAGTATTATTTATGTTGCATAGGGTGATCCTTTAGGCTAAAACCTTAGGACCCCCTCCCCCCCCCCTACATATTTGCTATTAGACCAAAGTAGTTGTATCCTTATAGTCATACTAAGATTTGTACAAATTCATTTTGTATTATAATTCTTCAACCTTTATATTTTCTTTGTTTGATCATCTAGCCTAATTACATAATCCACATAGTCTTAGGTTTGGCCAGGACCCACAGTTGTGGACCTCGAAGAGTGCCTAATAGCTTCTCTTTGAGGTAAATTGAGCCCTTACCTAATCTTTGGTGACGTTGACTAGTTAAAACAGAGTTATTTGCAAATAGGTTCCCAAACGCACCTTAAAAATCGTTAGTTGGTGACTCTTCTTTTTTAGCAATCTGCCCCTTCATTTAAAAAAGTTGTCACATATCAAAGCCCGATTTCGCAATAAAAAGGGGTGCGACAGGTACTACTCCTCATAATCTCAGATCATAAGTCACAACCAGTGTTTTAAAAGGTGTGGCCGTAAGGCGAGTCATTTTACATATGCCTCAGCGAGGCATAAACCCCGAGGCACGGGGCATAACCCCCATAAGTATTTAATTTTTAATATTTTATAAAATAATATGGTTACAGTAAATATGTATAAGCATGTAAAATTGCATAAAAATTGAAGAAAACTATAAATATGTGAAAAATATATTTATATATAGATGTGCTCCATCCCCATAAAAAAACTAGTTAAAAAAATCTAATATACACTACTACAAACATAAGTAACTTGAGTCTAAAAGAATAAAGTTTTCTACATGGAGGAACAAAAAGGATGACTAACCTGCAATTTAAACATTGAACTTGTTGCTATGAAGGAGAAGGGAGTTCTCATTGTATTTGTAAAAAAAATTAAATATTCGTTGCTTTTGGGAGATATTGGCAGACTAGTGAACAAGATAAAGAATTGGAAATAACAATGAATTAGGGCTTCAATCAATAAAAAGGTCTTGACTTTTAAATTTAATACATTTTAGTTCCTTTTTAAAACTTTTGAGTAGTTACCAAGCTGACTTTTGAGAATTTAGGTATTATATGAAAGACTTATTCAAAAAAAAATTTAATCTGAAAAAGTCTCTGGGGCTTACGCCTCACTAAAAAACGCGCCTCAAACGCTCGGGCGTACGCCCCGAATTGCTGGGTGTACGCGTCTTGAGACTTTCGTCATGCACCATCATCTCGGGGCATTTTTGGTGCGCCTCCCCCCAAGGCTCGCCCCGAAAACGCCTTTTGATACACTGGTCACAACTTCCAACTTTACACACATGACACCTTGTGCCCACATTTTCCAAATTACTTTCGCACGGCAAAATCCTTATGTTGCCATGTATGTAGTGTCCGTGTCAAATGCTAATAAATGATATTCAAGGGATCTACTCATATATAATAAAGTAAAATTTTAGTTTCTGAATTAAGCAGGAAATCAATGAGAAAATGAGTTTATTTTAGAAAATATTTGGGTGAATAAAATAACATTTTCATATAAAATAAAGCATCGAATAAGCTCATGATTTGAATATAGAATTTAATAAATTAAAACATAATAATAATAATAATAACAATAATAATAATAATAACAATAATAATAATAACAATAATAATAACAAT